>MVAK01000139.1:0-41569 GCA_014825535.1 Cystofilobasidium bisporidii
GTAGTGAGGGACGAGGAGAAAGAGGCCAGACACACACTAAAATACACTAAGGGAAGTGGGACAGAAAAAAAAAAAAAAAAAAAAAAAGGGGGGGGGAAAAAAAAAAAAAAAAAAAAAAAAAAAAAAAAAAAAACAAAAAAAGGAATCTATCCGGCCAGATGGAAAAGGGTAGGGGGGGAGGGAGGGCGGCGGCGTCGGCCGTTGAGCGCCCTTTGTCCGCTCTACCGCCCCCTTTGTAACGACGCGCTGTGTGTCTTCGTCCCAGTTCAACAAAGGCCCCGTTCGCCTTCCCCCCACTGCCGCGCTCCAGCCCCTCCCTCCCGCAAAGCCACGGTCATTCACCCCCTCAACCCCCCTCACCCCCCGCACCTGCCGCAGAAGCAACAAGGGGTTGGCGAACCCTCCCCTCAAGCATCCTTCTTGATGCGCTCCGCCTCGCGCGCCGCCTTCTCGTCGAGCTGGCGCTGCTCCTTCTCCTCGGTGTTGCGGGCGTACTCCTGCCCGGCCTGCATGCAGATGACGCCGACGAGGCACTGCGGGAAAGGGGGTTGAGAGAGGGCACCACCCAAGGAGGGGGGGGGGGGGGAGGGGAGAGGGGAGAGGGGCGCGTCAGCCTTCCAGCAGGTTCGAGAGAGAGCGTGTCAACCGGATCCGCGGCGCGGCGCGCGCGCGCGGGGGAAACAGCGCCCGAAGGGGGAGGGGGGAGGGCCACGCCGAAGGAGGCAAGGAGCAGAGGCAAGGACACGACGCACGAGCCCGATCAGCGTGTTGCCAGCGGCGAGGACGCGGATCGCGTCCGTCTTTTCGCTCAGCGTCGCCGGGACTTCGGGCGCGGGCGCGGCGGGGAGGAAGGTCCAGATCGACTTGTCCTCGGTCGCCGAGGGCGGGACTGCGCGCGAGGGGTGAGCGGGTGGGGTGAGGTGGAGGACAAGACGCGATCCGATCGAGGGTCAGGGTTCCGGAATTCGGGGGGCGAGCGTGACGCCGGGCCAGGAGACGCGCGAGAAAGAGCCAAGACGCACGGAAGGTCCGGAACGACGGGATGTGGACCGTCAGGTAGAGGATGAAGGTGACGACCTGGAGGCCTGTTTGAATGTTGAAGCGGAGAAACAAGGCAGGTCGGTCCGACCCGACGGGTCAGCACATCAAAGGACAGACAGGCCCGAGCCAATCGCGAGACAAGCGCCATCTGACGACGGGCTATCGGGGGGTCGAGCGCGCAACCGGCGTCGCAGGACCAATCGCCCGCCGGGCGATGCCCGCCTCCTCCTCCCAGGGTGGCTAGCAACCCGATTGCACGCCTGCCTTGCCTCAGACGCAAGGGCAGACGATGACGACGACAGCTTGAGCGAGGGCGGACGGACCGAGCGACGAGCCGTCAAAGAAGATGGCGCTCTCGGTCCACGCGTTGAGCTTGAGGATGAGGGCAAAGACGGGCGCGAGCGCGGCCGCGTGCAGGAGCGCCTTGACGCCGACGGGGGCGTCCCACCACGTCTGGTAGTAGGCAAACGCCTTCTCGAGCGCCGTCTCGTCCAGCGTGCCAAACAGGAGGTCGTAGTCGACCTGAGGTCGAGGCGACAGGATTGAAGGCAGGTGTGTCAGGGGCTTGTCGGCGCGGGGGGAGGGGGGGGGGTCTCACAAGGCGAGCCAGACGGTTGGTTGGTTGGTTGGGTCGGGCAAGGGGAGCGTGGAAGACTCACGATCTGGTTGACGAGGACGACGCCGAGCAGGAAGGACGAGGTGACGTAGACGACAGAGGACAGGAAGCCGGGCATGATCGAGGACAAGAGATGGGCGGTCGGGAGGGAGGGCAAGGGCGAGAGGAGGACGAGCAGGGGCCAGCTGGCTAGCCGCGGGGGGCTGATGCAGGTCAGCAGGTCAGCCCGTCGTCTCGCGTCCGTCGACCAGAGTGGCTGCCAACGATCCCGCCCGTTCCGACGGAAGGATATGCATGCAACCCTCACCCTCACCCCAACCCTCGCCCGTCGCCATGGTCAGTGCTCCCAGCTGCATCCCAAGCTCATGACCCTCCCTCCTGATGCTGCCGCCGCCGCCATCCATCCGCAGGCCACCCCCACGACGGACGACGCGACGCCCTTCCCTTCCCGCCCGCGCTTGCACTCGCACTCGCCCGCCCTCGCCCACGACACGCCGCCCGAGCTACGCCTGCTCGAGGGCGTCTGGCGCAGTCTCCGTCGCAGCGCACCTCCCGACTCACCCGCTGCTGCTGCTGCTGCTGGCGCTCGTCCAGTCCAGAAGGACGCCAAGGGCAAGGGCAGGGAGCAGCG
The DNA here is from genome assembly GCA_014825535.1 of Cystofilobasidium bisporidii. Taxonomy (NCBI): domain Eukaryota; kingdom Fungi; phylum Basidiomycota; class Tremellomycetes; order Cystofilobasidiales; family Cystofilobasidiaceae; genus Cystofilobasidium; species Cystofilobasidium bisporidii. The sequence continues at coordinate 2,289 of MVAK01000139.1, forward strand.
CAGCTCTTGGGCCGGCCCAAAGGAGGCGGCGTCAACACACGCGAGTCGCAGAGTCGCCGACAAGGAGAACGGCGGTCGACCGCCGTGGTACGCCGATGACGACCAGGAGCCGGTCTGGTCCTCCAAAGCCGCGCCTCCAGCAGCATCAAGGAAGGGGCATCGGGGGTCCTCGCCAAGCAAGCCTCTGCGCGAGCCCCTGGGGCCGAGCCGGCCGTCATCGACCAACATGCCACCGGCGGCTTCCGCTCGCTCCCTCTACCACCAGCCCCGCCAACCGACGTCGATCGCGGCCGCCAGCAGCGCATCCCGCCCCGGGTCGACCACCAGGACGGTCTCGCACGCCTCGACGCACAAGACAGCCGGCAGCCCGCCGACGGTCCACTTTGCGGTCGGCTCGTCGAGCGCCGACGGCCACCACGCCCCGCGCAGCCCTCCGAAGCGCAAGACGTCCTCCTCGTCGACCTCCAAGCACCCCGCCAAGCCGATGCAAGGGCGCTCACCCGATCAGCCTGAGCAGTCAGCATCCAGGCCTCTCGCAGTACGGACCGAGGACGCTCGCACAACGTCGCGCATCCCGTCGAGCTCGTCCTCGACCGCGTTCCGGCCGTCGCACCTGCACGCGCGCCTGCACGACTTTCCGCACCTGCAGCCGGCTCCGCCAGGACCCTCGTACCATCAGCCGCCACTTCAAGAGCCTCTGTTGGACGAGCACTCGCTCGCCGCCGCCACCGCCGCCTCTCGCTCCGCCTCGGTCGCGTCGTCGTCCGCCGGCATGCGTCATCCGGCCGAGCATCCGCTGGCCACGCTCCATCTCGCGCCGTCCTCGCAGGCGCTTAAGCACGGACACGTTGCCGTCCTCCCTGCCAGCGCAAGCGACGAGGGCAGCTGTGTGATACTTTGGCTCAGGGGCGAGACGTGGGCTCTGAGCGACGACGGACAGAAGGTCGGACCAGTCCCTCCCCTGCTCGCCTCGTCCCGCGCGCGTTCATGCTCACGCGCCCCGCCGACCGACCCTCCTACAGCTCTGCTACTGGACGGCCGTCGCTCCTCAAGACTCGCGCGCGCTGCCGAGCTGGGCGCCCGACCGCCGGTGGGTCATCCCAGCCTCGCACCCGCACCGCGCCGTCGAGCGCGACGAGGCCAAGCACCAGCGGCGGTTCCGCTTCCTCGCGCACTGGATCGCCGGCGAGCGCGCGCGGGGCCTCACCGTGCGTCTCCGTCTTCCACTTGGCGCTCTGCCGCTTGTGCACGTTTGGCGCGCAGACTTTGGGAGTGCTGACTTGGTCGGGCTCTGTCGCTCTGCCATCCGCCCGGCAGGCTTCGGTCAACCTCGCGCCTCCGGCTTACCCGCTCGGGACAAGGCTCGTCGTACACGCCGACCCTCCACGACCGTCCTTCACGCTCCACCTGCCGACAAGCTCGAAGGCCGACACCCTGACGGCGCACTACGCCCCATCAAGCGGAACCGTCACGCTCGAGCGCCGGACCGAGGGTCTCTGGACGCGCCGGGTCGTGTGCATCGACGACGACGACGACGCGGGTGAGGCGCTCGACGGGCGAGAGAGGGACGCCTGGGCGCTCGTCAGTCGGTGTGTCGGTGCGAGGCTGGGCCAACGGGTATGGTCGGCCGTCGCGTCTGGATGACATGGTGCGCCCGCACTCTTGCCCTTTCTCCTCGCTGTCGCGCAGGCCCGCCGCGAGGAAATGACCCTCGAGCAGCAAGGACTGCGTGGGAACAAAGCGCGCTCCGGACCGGCCGCCTCTCGAACGCCGATGCGGTCATGCCTGCTCCATGACGAGGATCTCGCTGTCGACGAGCTGGACCATGCAGGTGGTCGAGAACGGGCCCGCCTCGCGCGCGCCGGGCTTCTCGAGGCCGAGGATGATCTCTCGGACCGACGAGCCCGTCAGGTACTCGGGCTTGGGCCGGAGGGCTGGTCCCTTCGGCGTCCAGCTTTCGACCGCGACCGGAAAGACGAGGGCGTCGGTCTGCGTGTCGACCGGCAGCTCCATCGTAAAGTCATCTGGCATCCGCCAGCCCTGCGGGTCGCACACGGAGTTGGGTGTGTCAGGAGGAATGTAGATCGTCGAGAAGGGGCGCAACGGAAAAGAGACTACGCACGGTCCAGTCCCACACATCGCCGTACACCTTGACACCCTCGATCATGTCGTGGAGCAACTTGGTCAGGTCGAGGCCTTGATGCTTAGCTGCCTGAGGGGGGGGAAGACGAATGTCCGAAGCGCGGACTCGACTTGTCAGCCGGCGACGCTCTTGCACGTGCCCAGGGATGCAGCTGGAGCGAGATTGAGAGCGGCTGACCTGGCCGAGCCGCACGCGGAGGGCCGGGTTCGGGATGAAGTCCAAGCGGGGGTCATAGTCCTCGTGCTCAAGCAGCCACACCGCGTGCGGGCTCAAGGCGCACTGGGCGTCGTATGCCGCCTTTTGAGACGAGGTTGCGCCGAGCAGCTGTAGGATCAGCAGCTGAGTTGCTGCCATCTTCAGGAAGCACGGAAAGAATTCAGCACAATTGGGCCCACAATTTCCTTCAGCGATGCTGGAGAGAGGCGCCTAACTGGGACTCACGTCCTTGTCCGCCTCTTGTTGCGCCGCCTTGTCGCGCTTGAACAAACCCTCTCGGCCGCCGAGGACCTTGGGGCCGTTCTTGAGCTTTTCAAAGAGCGCCTTGATGCTGCTCTCGAGCGCCGACAGGTGGTCGCGGTCCTGGACCGATGGCTCAAAAGCAGCGTGCGTCGCGGGCAAATGCGAAGTGGGCGGCGCGAGTGGGGGCGCAAAGATGACCGCGGTACTGGCGGCAAGCGGGGGCGGGACTACGCTCGAGTCGGGTGTCGAAGACGTGCTAACGAGACTGCTCAGACTAGGCGAAGGGTAGAGAGCGCCGGCCGTAGGTTCTGGAGGCGAGCAGCTGCTGACGTCTGAGTGGACTGCGCCACCCTCGGAGAAGAGCTGCGTGGGGAACGAACGAAGCACGACTCAGTCGCAAGAGCTTCGGAGAGGTCCTTGCTGATCAGAAGACACGCACAAAGGAGAATGGGAACGGCGCCGACATGTCTGTCCCCAAGTGCACACTGCCCTCAAGACTTGTCGGCGGCTCGACCGAGGCATCGAACGATGCGCCAAGAGTCGACTGGTCGCCGAAGGCAGACGCGAGATTGGTCGGTGGGGCGCCGTCAATCAGCTTGCAGATGCTCCGAGCTGTTGCAGTCGTCCATGCTGAGGTCAATGGGCCGTCGGCGAAGGCTGCTGCGGGCGCTGAAGCGGGTCAGGTCAGACGACAGAGCACGCGCGCGCGCGCGCAGCGAACGAGGGGCCAGGGCAGCAGCGCACCTGTTGAGGGAATCAACCCATGCCCGATCCCACCAAAGGACTCGACCGTCCGCTTGGTCCCTCGTTGCGCCGGCTGCTGGCCCCCGGGCTGCTGCCCTGGATGCGGGGTGATGTTCGGGGGCGCCGTCGCAGCCGTCTCGCCCGAAAGGAGACTGTGGATCTCGGCCTCAGATACACCGAGCTGCCTAAGCTTATTGACAAGCCGACCGACAGCGCCCTCGTACGTTGCGCCGCCTCCTTGCACCGCAGACATGCTCGCCGACGCGACCTCGGCCGGAGGCGGCGGCGGGGACGACGACGATGACGCGCTAGCGCCGGCGAGCCGAGCATTCTCCTCCTCGAGCTCCTTGAGGCGCGCGGCTCGGCGCGCACGCAGGGCCGCCTGCTTGTCCCGATTGCGCTTCCGCTGAAGCTCCAGCTTCTGCTCTGCCGTCATGTCGTCGTTGTTGCGCTTGGGCGCCATCTTGCTAGGCTGAGGAGGATGATCGGAAGAGTACGGGCTGCTGAAGGCCAGCTATGAAGGGAGGCCGAGGCTGGAGCAGCACGAGCACGGCAGCGTCAGCGTCATGTCTGGCCATAGTTGGCGAGGACCAGGGCCATGGTCGATGCGACGGACAGGCGAAGCGGCCGACTGCGACTACGGCGAAGCGTGTCGCGTCTACGTTGGGGACGGGGGTGAGGCAATGGGATGCAGCCGACGTCACTGCAATGGGCGCGTCTATGCCGGAGCCGGCGCCGGCCGCGAAGGGTCAGCCCATCAAATCTCAGCAAATGACGTTGCAGAGGCGACGTACGTATTGCCGAGCGGACGGACGAGCGAGTGCGCGTTTGGGAAGGCGGACGGTTGGGGGAGGAGCGCGAGGGGGAGGGCGGCCGGAGAGAAGGGTGTAGGCCGAGCTGGTCGGGGGGTAGTCACCCGGGCTGGACGGCGCGCCGCGCTGGCTCTGTCATTCTGGGGCAGCCACTCACGGCATCAAGTCCTGCGCCGTTCGCGCGCACTTGGAGCGCTCACTCGTCGCGACATCACACACGCACATCGAGATACAAACACGGGCGAAACAAGTGGGCGAAACAAGGACCAAGGACGTATATCGGTACAGGCCGGCGCGAAAGAAGCCGCCAGGCGAGCCCAGGGGCTCGAGGGCGGGAAAACCAGAGTATGTACGAGGGGGAAAAAGGACCCAACAGCGCGAAATAACCTCTTCAGAGCGGGTAGCGGAAGCCGCCGTCGATCTGGGCTTGGGTAGGGCCAGACGCGCCGACGGCGTCTCCGCGCTCAAGCTTTGCGTTCTCGCGCGACAGGTAGTACTTGAAGGCGACCGCGCAGAGGATGGCGAGGACGGCGGCGGCGAGGTCGACCGCGAAGGCCATGAGGTAGCGCGGCGCATTCTTGTAGAGGTACGACGTCCAGATGTCTGGGTGCGTCACCAGGATTCGACAGGGCGTCAGAGCCCAGTCGAAAGAGGTCAAATCTCGCGATGGAGACTCACTGGGGGTGTTGCAGATCGAGTTGATCAGACTCAGGACGACGGCCCGCTTGACTGAGGGGCCGCTGGCGGAGCCCGAGATCCAACTCAGAGTACAGATGGCAGAGCTGTAGAAGGACGCCGGGAGGAGGCACATGGCGACCTGAGAGGGGCAGACGGGGACGACGCGGTCGGTCAGCATGGCGGCAGGGGAACAGACCCCAGACCGATTGCGCCGGGGGGGAAGGCAGGGAGAGCAGGCTCGGGAGGGAAGTGCGGGCTCTCGGGACGTACGTAGCGGGCAGCTGTGTTGGTGGTCGAGACCGCGATGACGTTGGCGATAATGGTGATGAGGAGCGGGTAGGCGACGTGGTCAAAGCTGTGAGTCCAGAGATCAGCGAGCTTCAGTCAGTGGCAATCTCAGGAGCGAAGCGACCGGCGCAGAGGGGCCCGCAGGGCGACGCACCGGTTTCCGCGCTTGTCACTGTAGTGGCCGTTGATCATCTGAAGCGGGCGGCACATCAGGTCAGTGTCGCAATGGCGGAAGAGTGACCATTCGGAATGGCAGGCAACGAGACGCACAATGCACACGACGCAGATCAGGTAGGGCGGTGCTGTCCTGGAGGGGGTGAGGCAGGGGGAAGGAGGGTCAGCATGGGTCCGGCGCTCGTATCTAGACTCGATCAGTGCACCACACGCACAGGCAGTAAGAGATAGTCCTGCTAAACCCGAGCGTCGCAACGACCGAGGGCCAGAAGTTGGTGACCGACGCGGAGACCTACAGGGACAGGAAGGATCGTTCAGCAAGGCACCCGTCGCGGCACAAAGAGCTTCGACGCGAACGGGAGTCTGTCACGCACGTAGGTGAAGAAGAGCAGCCCGCAGGAGAGCCACGTCTTGGGGTCAAGGCAGGCCATGCTCAACGCGCGGCCGACGTTGACGTCGCCGGCCTTGTCCTTCTGGCCGCGGTCGATCTCGAGTGAGTGTACAAGGTGGATCTTCTCCGTCTCGTTGAGCAGGCGCGACGTCTCGATCGAGTTGGGCAGAATGAGTGCGCAGACGGCGGCGATTCCAACCGTTGCAACTCCCTCGATCAGAAAGAGCCAGCGCCACCCTTCGATGCCGTGCGCACCGTCGAGGGTGAGCAGGGCGGCCGCGAACAGTCCACCCTTGGAAGAGACGCAGGCACGGCCGGTCATCGTCAGCAAGAGGGCAGCGTGCAGCGACGAGCATCGGGGGTCGAAGACGTCGAGTGCTCACGAAGGCGTTGCCGAGCTGGCTCCCCCTGAAGAGCAGAACGGGCAAGGACGGGTCAGGGGGGGGTGCAGCAGACAGGGCCGGGAAATTTGCCGAATCAGACGCACGAGTAGAGGATAGCGGTCCTCAGGCCCATCTGTCGCTTTGTGTACCAGCAGCTGCGCAAGGGTCGCTTAGGTTAGCGCAGAAGACTAGGGGTCGTGGTTATTACAAGTCGAAGGGACTCACGAGAGATAGTAGATGGCGCCCTGTGCACCGAAGGGGGCCAGCTCGCGAGATCAACACCTGTTCGCAAGGTGCAGAGCAAAGCAGATGAAGACGAACGGGAAAGAAGGCCGCCTCGACCATGCCGAGAATGCAGCGGCAGACGGCGAGGCTGGCATACGAGTTGACGGCCGCCGTGCAAGCCGAGACTGCACCCCAGAGGGCGCATGCCGCGCAAAGGTAGAGCGACGGCCGGCTGATCTTGGCCACGATCATGTTGGACGGGATTTGGAAACCGATGTAGCCGGCGAACAGGAGACTGACGCAAGTCTGGTATTCTGAGAGAGGGAGAGTAAGGCAGGAATCAGATGCGCGGCACAAGTGGTGATCAGCGCGGGCGCGCGCGACAGTGAGAACAGAGCGGGTGAAACGACCGAGACTCACGAACGAGCGTCATACCAAGGTCGACCTCAATGTCGGCAAGCTTGGCCGAGGCGATGTTCTGCCTGTCTGGAGATTGAGAAGAAGCAAGATTGCGAGTCAGCGACAACCGCAGAACGCGAGAGCGAGCGGAAGCCCTCCCCCTCGCAACCCCCCTCCCTCATCCCCTATCCGTGGCGCGCCCGAGCGACGGCGCCACGCGCGAAGATGTGCAGAACCCACCCAAGTAGTTCATCACGTAGAGGACGACCATGACGGGCATGATGAGCAGGTCGATCTTGCGCGTCGTGCTCTTCTCGAGCGCGGCCCGCTCGTCGGACGACAACGCCTGGAGCTCAACCGGGGTGGGGATGCTGTGGCCGCGGTCGCCCTCCAGGTGGGCGATTTCGGCCTTGGCGTCCTCGTCGTACGAGATGGTCTTCTGGAGGTCGGTCATGGTCGCGCGTTGCTCGAAGGAAGTTGTTGAAGGAAGGATGGGAGGGGGTTGGGGTGGGGAAAGCCTGGCGGGCAGGGGGCAGCCTCTGCGTCAAGGCAAGCTGTCTGGATTGCAGGAGGAGGTGAGCTGAAGAGTAACGACTGGGTCGGTCCTCTGCCCTGAGCTTTATCGAAGAGGGCTTCCCTCGAGACTAGCACGGGTCAGAGATGAGACGGGGGAGGGGTAGGGAGGTCGGCGCGAGAGCCGCGCGACAGCCGGAGGCGCAGCAGTCCATCGCGCCGAGTTGACCCGGCGCGGCGGCCAGCAGCGGCAACAGCCAAGCGATCGAGCGAACCCAATCTCCTGGCCTCTGCCTTGCCTCCCGCCGACTCGCGGCAGCCGGCCACCGACGCCCCCAACCTCCACCAGATGCCTCGCGTGCGGCGAGATTGGCGAACGGCAAACGCAGGGAAGCGAGCTGTCCTGAACCGGCACAATCTCAGAGGACGGACGCAGGTCGAGGCCGAAGGGGGGAGCGCGCCACCTGTCGCTGGTTGCGCGACCGGCTTCTCGGCAAAGCGTGAGGTCTGCATGACCTGCCCCGTCCTGCGCTGTCAAGGGGACCGAATTAGCGCGTTGACATGGGGTGAGGCGATCAGTGCCGGTGCGTCTCTCGTGTCAGCGACGGAAGGGAGGAAGCGCAGGCTGCCTGGACCAGCCCGACGCCGACCAAGGCGACCAGCAGAGCTGGTAACCGAGTCAGCGTTGACGCGGCTTAACGGGGAGCAGACAGCCTAGCAGTACCGGAAGCACCTGCGTCCAGCGCTCTGCGTCTCACTTCCTCCCTTGCCGCGCGACGCCGCGCCCCTGGTCGTCAGGAGGAACGACTCGCCCCGCGGCCAGCGTGGTCGAGGCTACCGTCGGTAGGGAATCGGACCGACTTGGACGAGAGTCGACGGCGGACCGAGATTGATAACCTGTCCGGCCGCTGCCCGACAGGTTCAGCAAGCAGTCAGCAGCAGCACCAGTATCTAGGTCTGGCTGCCAAGCGCAGGCTACCGGCGGCATGAAGTAAGAGAGGCAGGGTGCCCCCTCGTCGGCCGCATCCCGGACGGCACTCACCGGCGACCGCGACGTGGTCCTCTCTCACACAAAGCTGTGCTGGAAGAATGGCGCTGCGTCCGGCAAGCGTCGGTAGACGACCCAGAGACCATCCCTGAGAGCACGATCCCGCAGGTGGTCACGAGGAGGCTGGGGCGGCTGACGAGGCTTTGAGACGAGGAAGACGCCCAAGCTGCAGCTCGTGGTCGACAGATGACTGCCTGGAGAAGGAGGGGTAAGGAGAGGTAAGGCCGCCTCGTGAGACAAGCCTACACCCTCAATCACGCCGGACGTGAGCTTCACCAGGGGAGGGCTTGAGGAGAGGGTGGGCGTGGACGACGTCAGTGGGGGAGACAGCTCGAGTGCTCGTCAGCCGCCTGTCAGTCGCGCACGAGCTTGCACGAGCGCGCCCTCTCATGACTGCAGCTCCCGTCCCTCCCGCCTCCCAACGATGACCCCCAGCACGGCCGCGCGTAGCGCCGCCTCTGCTCGCCTGCCCTACCTGCTCAGCCGACCGGAGTCTGTCAAGCCCCTTTGGACGACCTACGAGCACCAACAGGCGGGCTCGAGCGCGGAGGTCGCCTTCGTCCCCGCGCGCAACCCACCGACAGACGGTCGCCGGCGTGCCGTCTATGTCTTCCTGCCAGGCACGTCACGTCCTTCGTCACGCCCTGCTTGGCCCTCTGAACAACAAGCTGACATCTTCTGACCCGTTCGCTTCTCCATCCCAGGCAATCCTGGTGAGCGATTTCTCTCGCATGCTCGCGTCGAGCTCGAGGTCCATCAGCGCTGACGCATTCGCGCTGCTGCGCTGCTGCCAGGCCTCGTCCGCTACTACGACGCGTTCCTCTCCTCACTCGCCGACGACGACGCTCTACCGTCTCACGTCGACCTGCTCGCGGTCGGTCACCTTGGTCATGGACCCAGCTTGCCCGCTCCCGAAGATGTTGAGGCGCTTGACCTTGAAGCGCAGGTCGCCGCAAAGCTCGAGCTGCTCGACGACATCTGGGAGGTCCTGGGCAGGGATGCCGAGATCGTCGTCGGCGGGCACTCGGTCGGTTGTTGGATGGCCGTCGAGGTAAGCCATTCTTCCCCTACTCTGTTCCATAGATAAATCTGCAAGCGGCGCTTTGAATTGACTCCCTTCTCCCCCCGCGTCGCTACAGGTCCTAAAGCGACGCCCGCAAGTCCGGGCCCTCGCGCTAATGTTTCCGACCCTGTCCCATATCGCCAACACGCCCAACGGACGTATGCTCTGGGTACGCTGGACGGTCCCCTCTACATCTCTCCTTGAGCGGCCGGTCAAGCGCTGAGATGTTCTCCATCTCGCGCGCCCTCGCAGCCCATCTTCCGGCCGCTGTCGATCCCTCTGCTCGGCTCGACGTCGTACCTCTTTCGCCTGGCACCGACTCGACTGCTCAATCTGCTCGCCCCGCCACCGACCATCTCGCTCGTGCGGAGTTCGCACGTTATCCGCTCAGCCTTGATCCTCGGCAGGTCCGAGATGGCGACGATCCGCGAGGCCGATTTGGAGTTCCTCGCCGCCCAGCGAGACAAGATCTGGGCCTATTTTGGTCGCAACGACGGCTGGGTCGACGACAATGAGGCGAGCAAGATCATGGAGATCCTCAGGGCGGACGGTGTCCTGTCAAGTTCCAGCGGAGGAGGCTCGGTGCAAAGGGTGCGTCTGAGATCGAACGACGCGCATCTACTTCAGCACCCGCTGATCGCTCGCAGCTGACCTTCCCGCGCGCTGCCTACGCCTACCCTCCTCGATCCAGGTCTGGCACTGCGTCGAGTCGCTGCCGCATGCCTTCTGCCTGGGTGAGCTCTGCGCTTTCTTGTCTTCGCACTTCCCCAGCATGGCGTGCTGACCCGAGCGCACTACTCCGCAGCGCACGGAGAGATCATGGCAACAAAGTGCGGTGCCTGGCTCAGCGACGCCTTTAGCGCCGATGACCGGCAGACCAAGTGACCTTTGGGTGGTCCCTCTCCCGTCGTGTACTGTACCCAACCCTTGCGACCATGTCTGTATCGCATGACCATTCCTCGCGATGGGATGATCTCAGCCTGATCGCCTGATCATGACGCCCGCGCGCGCGTCTGTCGGTCTTGGCCGTCGGCCGCTCGCAAGCCGCCCCTCCGACCATGAGCGTCGTCCTCTCCACCGCCAATCATCTCCTCTCGAGACCATCCTGCAAGGCCGCGCTGCTTGCCATGGACGAATCCCTCCTGCCTCCCCTCACCCGCGTTGCCGTTATCGGCGCGGGAGCGCTCGGCCTCACTCGTGCGTCCAGCTAGTCTCGCCCTCTGGAGCGAGCTCCTGCAGCCTGCCTACCCTGACACTCGATGTCGATCCGTCCCTTCCTCTGCAGAGATCAAGCAGCTCATCGATGCCGGCGTCGACCGCAGCCAGATTGTCGGGTACGAGGCCCGCAACGAAGTCGGCGGTACCTGGTCCGTCCCCTCTGAGAGAAGGAAGGCCATCGCGAGGCGTCGCGAGCTGAGCCGCATTGGACCTCCTCCTCTTCGACCCGTCTTCTTGCGGCGCTCTGCAGGACCTTTGAGGCCAACCCGCAGCCGTGCGAGATCAAATTCAACTCGACTGGTCTCGCGGTTGCCTCGATCGGCGTGGACGAACGAGTACACGGTACGGTGCCGCCCACGGCGATGTATGAGTCGCTGAGGACGAACCTGCCCAAGGAGGTGTGAGTGCTGCCTCTTCGTGCTGCTGTCCTCGGACCTCCTCGGACCTCCCTCTGCTGGCCTAGGCTGACGTTCGCGCTCTGTCTCTCTTGTGCAGGATGAACTTCCGGGAGCGTGACTTCCCACCAGACACCGACCTCTTTCCGGTGCACAGCGACGTCCACCGCTACTTGAAGGCCTACGCCGACGACTTCTGTGAGGCTGCGCCCCGACGACCGGCCCTCGCCTCCTGGCGTCAACTTGCTGACAGGTCTCGTATTCACTTGCTTAACCCACGCGCTGCCAGCCCTCCGATCATGTATCCGCTTTTCGACGACGGTCATGCGCCTCTTTCACTCGCCAGCGGGCGAGCCGCGCTGGTCGATCGAGAGCGAGTCAAACGGGGCGCGCTTTGTCGAGCACTTCAGCCACGTTGTCGTCGCCAATGGCCATCACTCTGAGCCGTGAGTTGGAGATGTGCACGCGTTGATCGGCTAGCTCACGCGTCTCATCGCTGACCGCCTACACCTTCCCAGATTCATCCCGTACGTGCCGGGCCTGCACCACTTCCGACGTGAGATCCTGCACAGGTGCGCGACCTTCAAGCTCTCCTCGCCTGTAACCCAAGGAGTCACACAAGCTGACACCTCACATCTCTTGTCTCTCTTCAGTCGCTGGTGGCGGACACCGGCTCTCTTCAAAGGCAAGAGGGTCGTCGTCGTCGGCTCGAGGGCGTCGGGGGGCGATATCGCGCACGACTTGTCGCTGCAGAATCTGTCGCTGCCGGACGATTCTCCCGACCGGTCAACCATCTACCAGTCGACGCGCGGACCGGTCGAGGACATCTTTCCTAAGCCGCTGGAGCCATGGACGGCACAGGTGACAGCGCTGCCGCAGCTGCATCACGTCGACGAGTCGGGCGCGCTCCACTTCAAGGACGGCACCGTGCTCGAGGACGGCGCCGTTGACACCATCGTCTACGCGACCGGCTACAGCTACAGTGTGCCGTTTGCCTACCCGTCTGATGCACCCTGGAGCGCGCACCCGCTTATACATCCGCGCGAGGGCAAAGCGAGCCCTGGCGACCTGCCTGCGGACAAGGTCGACCGGAACATTCGACCGAGGGGTGGCAGCCAGATCGAGAACCTCGACGCCGGCCTGCAGACCTTCTACAGGCCCGACCCCTCGGTCGCCTTCATTGGCCTTGGTGAATCTTAACCCTCTGCTGTGCAACCTCGACTCTCGGCGCTGACCTGGCCGCTTTCTTCTACACTGCAGCCTACATGGTCGTGCCCTTCCGCCTATCCGAGGTACAGGCGCGGGTCATCGCGCGCTCATGGGTCCAGCGACGCCTGCCGAAGGGCCTGCCCCCACTCGTGCCCGGCGGCGAGCATCCAACCTCGCATACGGTTGGCTTCCCGGGAGAGTGCGACGCGGCGGACCGCTGGCTGGCTGCGATCGGAGAGGGTAGCGAGGAGGACGGCATCTGGCGGGCGACGACCGAGCGATGGAAGACGGAGCGGGCAGGGGCGAAGGACCTACGAAAGCGTCTGTGGGGCTACTGATAGAGATCACCTAGAAGCGCGAGAGCGCGAGCGGCCTTGTAGCACCTCGCGATGATGACCCTTGACGACGACCGTGATCGAGCACTGTCGAACGAAAAGAGATGAGCATGGATCCATCTCACGCGGGTGCGAGAATGGGACAGAGCCCCCGCTGTACGACGTCAACCCCCCGACACACCTGTTACAGCGCCCCCCTGGCGCATGCGGCCTACAAATACATGTCCCGGCTTCATGCCCTGCTCAGTCAGCCTTCCCCTCGCCCTTCTGGCCGTTCTCCGTCGGTGTAGAGGGCAGAGTCGAGGACGCCAAGGTTGGCGTCTTGACCGGCTCCTCACTCTCCTCGCCCGAGTGCTCCTGGCCCCCGTCCGACGACCGTGTAACAGAGCCGTCCCGAGACAGCGACGCAAAAACGGGGGCACCGAGCGGCTGGGCCGAGCTCTGGTCCTCGTCCTGCTCGCCATTTGCGGCGACCCCGTCGAGCGCCGGCGGGGGTGCCTGCTGATAGACGGCCGACGGCGGGAACATGGGGTTGTCCTGCGGGTGGAACATTGGCGCGCCCGGCGCAGCATTGAGGTACGGGTGGAAGTAGGGCGGCGAATGCAATGGCGGAGACATTGGACCGAGGCCCGGCGAGAGGAACTGAGGGAACAGCGGCGGCGTTTGCTGCGAGAGGCAGGAGCAGGAGACGGCGTCAGTCTTAGTGACGAGGGCGAGGATGCAGCGAGGCAACGACGCACCGGAAAGCCGTTGTGGAACTGGAAGCTCGGCATGCTGGGAGTGAGCATGGGCAGACCCCTGCCATGCATAGGACTCATTGCACTGCCTGCGCTCGGCGGCCCGTTGTTGAACGGGTACGCCGGCGGGAGCGAGATGCGGCCGGGCGGGTGTCCTCGCGGGGGGCCGATGGGCGACGGCATGGGTTCGGCCGAGCCGGCTGTCGAGCCCGACGACAGGCTTTCGCGCCGGCTGTTCTCCTCTGTCGTGCTTACTAGCCCGTTGGAAGGTGCCTGCGCACCCGAGTAGGCCGAGCCGAACGACTGAGGCGCGGCGAAGGTCGGCGGGAAGTAGGGGAAGGATGAGGGTGGCCCGTAGGTCCCCGGCGATTGCGGCGGATGGAACGGTGAAGGCGGGCCGTGGAAGGGTGAAGCTGGGACGTAGTATCCAGCGTCAGGGGGCGGTCGACCAAAGTTCATCTGCAGCTGGCTCATCTGCTGCTGCTGCTGCGCTCGCTGCTGTAAAAGCGCCTGCTGCTGCTGCTGGTTGGACATTGGCGGCGGATGGTATGGTCCCGGCGGTGGGGGACCACCCGAACGAGAGACGTCGGTCGACTCGTGGTGCACCTGAAGCTTGCGGCCGTTGAGCTCGTAGCTGCTCAGAAAAGTCGTGAGGGATGAAGAAAGATCAGCACCGTTGCGTGACTGTAGTCAGGGGAGAATCAAACGGGTGCACGCACCCGTCAAAGAGGCCTATCGCGATCTGTGCATCCTCTCTCGTGCTGTACTGGACCGAGCCGAAGCCGCGGCTACGACCGTCGCCGCCGAGCGCCACGTTGGCCCGCTGAATGTTGCCGGCGGTGCGGAACAGGTCCTGAGGCAGAAGAGTATGGCTTGCAGAGTCAGCTGCAGTCTCAGGCAGCGCGCTCGAGAAGCTCAGCGCGTGCAGCGCATGACAAACGCACCTTGAGGTCTTGCCACTGAATGTGGAATGGCAGCTGCAGAAAGGCGGGCACGCGTCAGCAACGGCCTTGGCAGAGCCAGGTAAAGGGGACAAGACCGAGACTGACGTTGCCGACAAAGAGCACGCGACCGGCGAGATTATCCGTCGTCCTCGAGGACGAGCGACCATCGGTCTGCCGGACGTTCGTGTAAGCAGGCTGCATTCCGTGCCCGACCTGGCCGAACGCAGGGGGCGGCGGCAGGCTGCCGAGTGAGCCAGGCGGGGGCGCCCTCGATCCGGGCGACGGCGCCGCCGGCAGCTGAGGCGACGCAGAGAGGCGCAGGTTGGCCGCGAGTGCGGTCTCAAGTGCCGCCACGTCGGTCTGCTGCGGGCCGAGGGATGAAGGCGCGGCCGCACTCGCCTTGGGCGTGAGCGCGCGTACGATCTGTTGCTGATTGTGGTTGAGGAGCGCGGCCGAGAGCGAGGGTGACGGGACTGAGGGTGAGGAAGTAGAGACCGGACCGAGGCCGAGCATACCCGCGGCCTGAGACGTTGCGCCAGAGGGCGAGGCGCTTTGGAGGGCTGGACTACCGCTGCCAGGCATGAATGGCGACCGTCCGCCACCGTTGTTTGAGTTGTACGGACTCGCGCTCCGCAGCCCATTGCTGGCAACACTGAGGCCATTCATCTGACCGTTGTGCGAGTGATTGAGAAACATGTTGGCGACCGCGTGGGCGCCCTGCGGCTGCTGAAAGTGGACCGACGGCGACGCGCCCGACCGCATGCCGTGCTGCATCGGCGACGCGTGCTGCTCATACTCCGGAGGAAGCCGCTCCGGCCGCACTTCGAGGATCCGCGTCTGCCAGTTGTAGCCGTGGAACATCTCTGCGAGGACAGGAGAGTAAGGATGAGGTTTCAGCAGAATGATCGAAGGATAGTTGCAGGACAGCGAGACAAAGGAGAGGAGTGACCGATCGCCCGCATGCCGTCATCGCGACTGCCCATCAAGACCATTCCGTGTCCTGAGAGGCAAGCCATGGAGGTGCGCGTCAGCTGGCCTGCTCCAAAGGGAGGCAGGTAAGACCATGTAGGCAACGCTCGACCGACCTTTGCTGCGGTTGTCTGGGCCGAGCGCGACGTCTGCCCGCAGGACGGTTCCTGCACGGCGCATCAGGTCCTTGAGATCCTGCCAGCGAACGCGGAACGGGAGCTGATCCGAGCAGGAGGGTTTCAAGAGGGGGTCGAAAGTGGGAGAGCGGCAATCATGTTGCGTCAGCCTCGAGCTCGGGTGGCAGCGGTTGAGAAGCAGGGCGAGCGAGGTCGACGACTAACGTTGCCGACGAACAGGGCGACGCGCGAGTCGCCCGACTGCCCGCCGCCGTGGCTCGCATGCGGGTAGCCCGAGCCCTGGCCATAGACGAATGCCGGCGTGCCCGACCTGTTGGGCTGGACGTAACCTGGCGGGGGCGAGTGTGACGTTGCGAGCGCGATGAGGGCCTCGATGTCGAGCGTCGTGTGCTGCGGCTGGGGGTGAAGCCCAGCGGTCATGCGAGAGAGGATGGCGAAGGAAAAGGATTTGGGTCGTCAGCGTCTGGCGTTCAAAAGGGAGGCGATGTCGCTTTTCGATATGAACAGCACTCCAGCCTCGGTCGAGGAAGACAGGGGCGGGGGTTGCGAGCCTCGACAGGGGAGAAAGGAAGAGGGTCCCAGCGACGGATTGTGCCCCAGGTTTCTCTTTCCTCGCCCTGCCCCCTTTGTGCCAGCACGCAGCCGTCGCCCAGCGATGTCCATCATGCTCATGGCTTTCACGCCCTCTCTAACCGGAGCAAAAGAGAAGAAGAACGCACCTTGGCCGTGGTTGAGGCGGCCGGCGGCTCGCCATCTCGCGCCGTCGCTGCGACGCTGTCGGCCTGGTCAGCAGCGGAAGCCGTTGCTGGGCCTGCCCCGGCCGAGTGGACCTGCTGCCTGAGCTCCTCGCCGGTGCTGACGCCGTCCAGTGCGGGCGCTGGTGCTGTTCCGGCAGGCTTGCCCTCGGACGACGGCCGGCCGGGGGCGGGCGCAGGCTGCCGAGGGAAGGGCAGGGACGACGCGGCCGCCGGCGACGGGGCCGACATGGCGGAGGGAGACGAGGGAGCCAGCGAGGGCTGAAGGAAGCGATGTGAAGGGAGAAGGGTCGATTCGAGCTCTCTCAGATGCTTGGCTGACCCATGGACGGCGGCCAAGAAAAAGGGGAGGGAGTGAAGCTGGCGAGTGCCGAGGGAGGCGATGGACGGGTGGGCGTACAGACGACTGCCCTGCCCTGCCTGGTCTGCCGCCGGTTTGATGGCCGGGCCAAGCGGCCTCGTTCGGCCAGGTGGCGCGAACCGCCCGCGTAATTGCGACCATTTGCCTTCCCTCGCACGACAATTCTTTGAACTGTTCTTCCCTCAGTGCAATGTGCGAATTGGCTTTTCATGATCATCGGAGGCCCGGAAAACAGGCCCGGTCTACTCGTCGTCGTCGCTGCCGTCCTCGTCACCCGACACCTCGGCGTTCTCGCGCTCGACCTTGGCCATGAGGGCGGCCAGCTCCTGGTCCTCCTGCTCGGAGACCGCTTTCGGCTGTGCGGCACATCGCAAGACAGAAGACGTCAGTAGGTGAGGGCGAGGGGTGACGAGTGGTGCTTCACAGCGGATGATCGAGACTGACCTTCATCTTGACGCTCATCTCGCCGCCGGCGGCGCTGATGACGCGCTCGATCTCGACGAGGGCCTTCTCCATCAGGTCGACGCCGCCAACCTTGTCGGTGCTATTGCTGCTGACAACGTACAGCGGCGGGGCGACGAGGCGGATCTTGATGGGCACGCCGGCAGTCGAGACGGCCTCGCCCGCGCGCAGCGCCGCCTTGATGGCGTCGATGCCCTCGTACGAGAAGCACTTGACCTCAATGTCAGACCGGATCTTGACGGCTTTGGGCGTCAGCCGGCGGGCGATGTTGTCCTTCAGCGCCTGGTGGACGTCGTCCGAGATGTCGAGCGATTCGAAAACGCGGTCCTCCTCGCTGCAGGCGGTTCGGCGCGAGGCGCGTGTCAGCAGGGCCCATTCTGGTAGATCGACAGACAGAGACGGACGTACCTGATCGACAGCTTGAATGCGTCGTACGCGTGACCGAACTTGGTCCCGAGCGGCCACGCCACCTTCTCGTAAAGCTCCTCAATGTCCATCTCGAGCTTGCCCGCAACGTGCGTCAGGACAGAGTTGACGAGTTTGCCCTTCTCGTACTTCTCCTCGCACTTCTCAATGTCTTCAGACGAAACACGGCGCTTCGAGAGATCAATGTAGCCTGGAGGAGCAAGTCGGTAGCAGGAAAGGTCAGCACGCCGTGCCATCGTGAGGGCTGCAGCTGGCGCCCCTCCATGCTTCCGGTGATCGAAGCTAGCGACAGCCGCCTCAAACAACTCCGCTTGCTCCCGTTACCTCTACGCAATGTGCGCTGTCATCCCTCTCTGAACAAAAGCCTTTTGCGACCTCTCTCCCCTCCCAGCCTGCAAGCTGCTTGGAGCAGCAGACGACGGACAGAGTAGCAGTGGACGCACCCTTCTCCTTGTCAACACGAAGAACGACGACGACCTCGTTACGGCCGACGCGGATGAGCTTCTGGATCGACCTTATCCGCCGGCGCGAGAGCTCGGAGAGCAGGATCATGCCCTCAATGTTGTCGTACTCGAGCTGGCAGGAGGAAAGGGCAGGGAGCGGCGGCGCGAGGCGAGTCAGCCAGAATAATCTCGCCCCAAGGGAGGGCACGTTGACTGGACGAAAGGGACGCACGAGCTTGACATAGGCGCCCATCTCTACAGCACGCGTCCGGGACGGTCGATGAGCGCGAGGAACACGACGAGAAGCCGACGAGAAGCACGTATGGGTGCGGACGGATTGCAGACGAGGAGGCCAGGAGGGAAAAAAGGGCAGCAGGAAGAGGTCAGTCCTCCAGCCAGCAAAGGCACGAGGGCACGCTCCTGCATGGCAACGCACCAGCGATCTGCTTGACCTGGACCATGACGAGGTCGTCGACCTCGGGGAACTTTTGCGTGTAGAAGCGCATGCTGAGCTCCTGGTGCCGAAGGTGAAGGGCGAGTCGGCGGGAGGTGAAGGAAAGGGATGGGGGGCTGCAGACAGACAGACGGTCGATATTCGAAGCTGAGTGTCAGCAAGGCGAGGTCACTGCGTTCAGGTCGCAGGCAGAGGACTGGCCAACGTACGTAAGGCGGGGCGAGGGGGAGCGACTGTCAAGACGATGTGGCTGGGTGTGGAGGAGGCAGAGCAGCTGGCGGCCAGGGCGAACAAAGCCGGCACCAACCGCCCGGCCGGTTCGACCAGGTTCATCGTCCCTAGCGCGCGCCGCCCGCCCTGCGACAGCGACACGTCCCTCTGCTCTCCTGCTTTGAGCTCGACCATCTCGACACTCTTGCCTCCCCTTCTCTGGCTTTAAATCTCTGGATACCCTGTTCATCTGCCGGTGCCTGCACCGTCTTCACTCGCCTCGGCCGATACCTCTGTCCTCGCCTGTCGGGATCCGACTCACGCCTCACGAGCGCGCAGGAGAGCAGCTAGCTCCCGGCGAGCAGCGGCAGGCGACGCTCGAGCCCTTCCCTTCCTTCCGCCGTCCTTTTCATCCCTTGTCCGACAGCTGGCATGCCCGCACCTCTCAAGCGGTTGCCGTCCGGATCAACGACGCCGCGGCTGCTCGACCTGCCCCCGCCACCGCCCGCGCAGACGTTGGCCGAGCACGCGCGCTTCGTGCTCGCCGCCGAGTTCGACATCGACTCGGGCGCGACGATCCGGCACCAGTTTCCCTATCCTGTCACGCCGGCCGGCTCGCACTTTCTTGCTGAGCTCATGCTGCCCGACGGCGCACACCTGCACAAGAACGACACGACCGTCTTCTACTTGAATCAAGTGCCGGGCAACGTCGTCAGCGACGGCATCCTGTCGGAGGACGACGACCGGTCGTCGTCCGAGGACGGCCACTCTCCTCGCTCGCGGCCGCCGAAGGACGACAAGGAGGTGCTGTATGTGCTGAACTGCGTCAGCTTGAAAGAGAATCAGGCTGTCCGTCGGTGCGTTCTTGTCACTCACCTGTTTTCGCTGCTCGCTCCCTTGCTGAGCCGACGATGTCGCTGACGCGCGAACCTCGTGTGCCTCCGACAGCGGTGCTGAGGTCAAGGCGCTCGCCGTCTGCTTCCCGCACCCGTTCATCCAGGCCTACAAGCCCCTCATCATCCTCGCCCTCCAGCACTATTTTGCCGCGCCGTCGGTCCACGTCTTGTCGCAGCTGTTTGATGCCATCAACGCGATTGACACGTCGGGCATGCCGCGCTTCTCCAAATGGGAGAAGTGGGTCCTGCGCGCGTCCGACCGGCGCGACCTGTTCGTCGAGGTGTTTCGCGACCCGAAGTGGAAGGCCACCGGACGTCGGTCAGAGGATGACGGTGTGGCAGCTGGGTCGCCGACGCTTGAGCTCGATCAGCTCAGCGGCAAAGCCTTCGCGACACCAAGCACGCTGTCAACCTCGTCGTCTTTCTCATCGCTCAGCCTGCCGTCGTCCCCTCCGCCTCCGACGCCGCCGCCCAAAGGCATGCCGGCCTCGCTCGACCTCTTTCCGAACCAGGCGCCATTGCCTTCGTCCCAACAGCCGCAACAACGGCCGCGCATTGGCTCGACGACGTCGCACAAGCAGGGCCACGCGCTGCCGTCACTCAATGGCAGCCTCGGCGGCCACGAGACCGACAAGCGCCAGCGCGACACGCACGTCTTTGAAACGACGGCCCGGCTAGAGGGAACATCGCTCCCAATGAGCATCCCCTTGACGACGTTTCACGAAGAAGTTGGCGAGGTGCGTACCTTCGCTGTGCTGTCGGGCATCGAGAGCAGGCGCTCGGATCTCTCATTCTCTCACCGGGCGCGCCAACGACTGACTTTACAGTTCATCGTCCTGACCCGTCGCCCGTACCCCAGTTCTCGCTCAAGGAGCTCATCCGCAAGTTCTCACCGTCGCCCGCACCAGCCTTCCCAGCACCGCACATTGCATCGCTCCACACGTCAGGAGCGAGCACACCGCCGCTCATCCTGCTGCTCAACGCGCTTCTGACATCGCGCCGCGTCCTCTTTCTTGGGCACAACAAGCCGGCGGGTGACGTTGCGGCCTACGTGCTGGCTGCATGCGCGCTCGCTTCCGGCTCAGGCGCCGTCTTGCGCGGCTTTGCTGGGCGTGCGTTCCCCTACACCAACCTGATGGGGCTCGACGTGCTCGAGCAGGTTGAGGACGCCGGCCAGGGTGGCTGGATCGCCGGCGTCACCAACCCGCGGTTCGAGGACCTGACAAGCCGGTGGGACGTCCTCTGCAACATCGACACGGGTCGCATCACCGTCAGCCGCGAGTGCAAGGGCGAGCGCGACGGCCGCGCGGTCGAGGAGGGCAAGGCGAGCGACGTCAGCCTCGCTCGCAGCGGCGGGACCGACGAGCTCGGCGAGTTTGGCGGCCTCGACTCGTCGGCCGGCGCGGGGGGAACCATCAAGGGCAAGGGCGGCCGGAGCGACTCGGTCGGCACGGGCAAGGCCGGCGGCGGGCTGGGCGGTGACCAGGACGCTTTCTTCGTAGACGAGGTCGGTCCTCACGATCTGCTTGCTTCTGATTGCGTGTCAATCTGAGGCTGACAGCTCCGGCCGGCGCATCTTGATTTCACCAGATCAACTCGCTCATCGACCGGCACTATGGCGAGGCCATCATCCGCACGCGCATGGCCGAGTACTTGCTGCACTTTGTCCGGCTGACAGCCCGGTACGAGGACGAGACGTATCCAACCGCCCCGACCGGCCGCGTGTGGTTTCCGACGGCGCCATGCGATCCGGCCAAAGGCACACTGGGCGCGGGCGCAATCCTGTGGGAGGGTGAGGCACCCGCCGCTGCGGTCGACGCGACGCCGACGCTGCCTTCGGCGAGCGAAAAGAAGCGGCGCGAAAGCGACTCGACTGGCGGAAACGCGCTCGACGGCCGGCGGACCGTCGCCGAATGGGTCGGACCGGCCGGCGTCAAGCGCATGGAGGCCTGGCGAAGCACGCAGAGCTACGAGCTATGGAAGGAGGTGCGTCCGGCCTTGTGTTCTCTTAGCCAATTGAGCTGGCGCGCATTCTCTGCTGACCGCCCGTCGACCCCGCTCGGCTTTGCCCCTTCATCAGGATTTCGCAGAGTTCAAGCGGACGACGACACTCACTTTCGACCTGTCGCACCAGCTTGCTCGCCTGCGCAGTGCCCGGTCGATCCCCGAGCGAGAGGCCGTCGCCATCTTCCGCGCGTTTGCGACGGAGGTCCGGACTTACGACCAGATTGTCGAGGTACGTCGTGCCCCATTGTTTCTGCTCGTTCGCCCGGTAATTCGTTTGCTGACCTCGTCTTGCCCGCGACGCCCTCCTGCAGGTCCTCGCCCACACACCTTTAAATCGCGGTGGCCTCACCCCTTTCGGCTTTGGGCTCTTCCATCCCAACAACGAGATCAAGGCGTCCACCGTCGATTTCTTTGACTCGCTGCAGCAGCACCCCGTGAGCACCCTTTTCACCTTGCACAGAACTCCCTCACCCTGAGGCTGACTGTTGTGCACACGGACTTCGCCGCCCCAGATCGGCGTTGCCTTCCTCTCCTCGCTGAACGGCTTTCATCGGCTTGCTTACAAGCGGTTGTCTGACGAGCGCACTGAGGCCGTCAAGGCGCAGGTTGACCAAGCCCGCCGCGTCAGCGGTCACGAGTCTCACCCGGCCTCTGCAGGCGATTCGACGATTGACGCTGGCTCTGCCCCGCTCGGCGGCGGCTCGGGCGCGGAGACGACTGTCGGACTGGGTATGGATGGTGCGGGCCTCTGAGCTTGCACCAAGTCCTGCCCTTCATCCAGAGAAGCGCGACCGACCGCGGCGACCAGGACGGTCGTCTCAAGGCGACCCCCCTCATCACGATCTTGAATGACCTCTGACGAACCGAGGCGCGCGTGCCCCGGCTCACCCTTGGCTGAACTCAGCTGCACCCAAGACAGTCCGTGCCCTGCCGTGTCTGCCCCAACACTTGTCCCTGACGCCGCTCGAGACGGCTGACTGGTCGTTGCAAGGGAACGCGCGGCCAACGGCCATCACATCGCCGTGGGATGTTGGCCGTCGCGCGCTCCTTCCCCTGACTGGCCATGCTGACGAGGTCACGGCGTGAAACCCAAAACCTCTGGTATTTGACCACGACCGTGCTCGCCCGGCTGCCAGCGTCGGCTCCGGGCGGTCCCCATGCTGGCGTCCGCTGGTCTGGCGTACGAGCCAAGCTGAAATTCGGCGGCCGGTTGTGGCTGGGCGATCGAAATACGTACAAGGTTCACCGCTGGACGCGTCGCTCCACGCGTGCATCTCTCCCCTTGACCGGCGCGTCGACCTGGCCGGGCCCATCCCCTATTGTTCGGCTCCCTAGTTCGCCTTGACCTTTGGATTTTCCCGAGTTTGTCCTCACTAGAGTAGTAGAGACGAGCTTGCGACGGTGTCTCGGACACGTTGGCCAAGGCCGCGCTCTGCTATCCCTTTGAGGCATGCTGCGCGACGTGCGCGCGAGTGCGCTGACCCACGCTAACGTGCCTTCCTGTCGGCCTTCCAGACGGCCATTCACTGTTCATCTCGCCGTGTCCGGCCAAGCGGCGCGCCGTCGAAGCCAGCTTCGTGGTCCGGGCGCGTCTCCGCTCCGACGGAGCCCGCGCGACGAGGAACTGTGTCGCCTGTTTCGGCAGCGTGACCGTTGCACCGGACGCCCGCCTTCCCTTTCACTTGGCTCCTCTTTCTCGCAGGCGTGCTTGCGGAAGCCACTCGTTCGGCGCTGGCTGTCCCGGATCCGCTCCATAGCTGGACGACGGCGACCCTCTTTTCCCTTGGCTCGAGGTGTGGCAAGACCTCCGCTCAAGGCCCACTTCGGCCGTCCCCCACAACACCGGCGCGCTCGACCGTGCTCTTTGCTGCTGTCACCCTGGGTCGGCCCTTCTGAACACCTCCTTCTTGCACGTCAGCTCGACTGGATCGCTCCGTCGATATGGCATCCTTCACGCCAGATCGGAGGGGTTGAGTACTGGGCATACTTGGTAGGCCTCTCTGTGCATGCCTCAAAAGGAGGTTGTCTGGCCAGACGTTCTCTCTTCCTCCTCATCTCCTTCCCATCTTCCATCCCTGCCCGTCCGATCGAAGCCCACGCCTTCTAATTTGAGCGCCTTGTCCCACCGACTCCCTTCTCCTCTTCCCCTTCCTCTGCCGACATGCGCAGCTTCTCCCTCGCGGCCACCATCATGAGCACGCTCGCCCTGCTCAGCTCAACGCTCGCCACGCCCACAGTGACTCCGCAGAGTCTGAGCCACCTCAACATCCCCCGGACGTCGCTTACTGAGCGAGCCATCACCATCCCGATCTGCGTGCGCACCACTCCTGCCTTGCCGCCCGCTCTGGACCAAGCTGACCCTTTCACTTGCGCGCCCTTAGATTCAACTCGATGTCGAGTTGAACCTCGCCGATGCCCTCCAGACCCTGGCGGACGAGTCATCCAGCGGAGGAGGGCTCATCGGCGGCATCGTTGGAGGTCTAGTGGGCTCCATCAACGACCTGCTCAACAGCGTGATTGATCTCAACCTTGACCTTGGTGCGTCTGCATCATTTCAATTCCTATTTTCTCAGGCCGCGGTGGACGCTGACGTCGCATGCCCTCTTCTTCAGGCTCCCTGTGTCTCTGTGCTAGTGCGTTTCTGTCCCACTCACCCTCCTTCCCTCGGTCCTTTGCGCTGACAGGCTCTTCTCTGACCCGCTTGCAGCTGTCGATGGCCTCACGCCCGATACCTTGGCCCAAGTGACGACCGCCGTCGACACCAACGGCAACACCGGTCTGCTTGGCGCTCTCGCAGACATCGGTGCGTTCGATCCTTCTCAATTTGTTTAAGGGGAAGCAACACTTGGCTGACTTTGATCGTGTCGCTTCATTGATTGCAGTCCCCGATGTCGTCACCTTTATCTCGCCCCTTCTGCTCGGCCTGATCGAGGACAACTCGCCCAGCGAGCCGCAGTGCATGTACCCTGACGGCGCGACCCCGCTCGCCGGAGACAACTGCGGCGCCAGCTGCGACTTTGGTGCGTCGCTCTCCATCGCACGCTCCCCTTTTCGGCGCAGAGGCAAAATGTCCGACTGACGCCTTCACCTTTGCAACAACGACAGCCTGCCCGGACGGCCAGGACCGATGCGGCGATACTTGCATCCCCGCTGGCGACCCCTGCTCGACTACGGTGTCGACCCGCAAGCGCTCAGTGCGCGAGCGCTCGCGCTACGCTTGCCGTCAGCCCTTCACCGCCTGCCCGGTCTCGCACTTCCTCGCGCGCGACACTGCCGCGTCGTACGGCGGCGGATTCGAGTGCATCGACACGACGGCCGACCTCGAGTCTTGTGCGTTCGACCTGTTCTCTTGTCGCCCTTGTCGTGACCGAATACTGATCCTGCATTTTTCTCCCCCTCGCTGTCCCCATCAGGCGGCGGCTGCATCAACCCCTTCAAAGGCAACGTTGCCGGCGAGGATTGCACTGCGATCACCAACGTCGACTCGGTCGCTTGCACGGTTGGCAAGTGCGTCGTCGAGTCGTGCGCGCCGGGCTTTGTGCCGTCGACCGACGCCACCTCGTGCGTGGCCAAGAGCCTCTTCAGCTCGTCGCGCCTGACGGTCCAGAGCCGCAAGTCACGCAAGTGAGCTGGCGCTCCCCGACCTACGTTTACCCACGTCCTCTCCCCGGCCCTGTGCATCCAACGGACCTCTTTTCCTGGCTCCTCTCCTAACCACATAATGTCACATCCACCCTGCCGCTGTACATCGTGCCGCCTGAATTATGCACCACTTTTCGCTCAGAGTTGCGCTGACCCTAGCTTGCGCTCATTTGTTGTTCCTGCTGATGCTGTACGGAAGGCCGACCCGCCGCCGGCCGACGGAGCGCCTAGATCGATGTGGCGGTCATCGTGAGTCTTGTTTACTTGACTTTGGAGAAATTCAAAAACAAACCAGCTCATCCATTTAAGTGTCCGGTCTTCCTTCCCCTTCCGCGGCCTCCACGATATGGTCAACGTGTCCTCGACCATGACGCGGGACACGCTCGCCATGCAGCACGCTGCTCGAGGCTGACTATCTGACTGGCTCGCTCAGGTGTAACCGATCCCGGCCGGTGCGAGAGGACTGTCGACATGAGACTGTCATCCCGCAGCGAGTCGTCTGCCCCTCGGCTGCTGCTCTTCGACGCGAAGACCCACAGCGACTGACCCGCACTCTGCCCCTTTAATCCCTTGCACCCAGCCATTTGCTCAGGGCCCAGGAGCGCAGGATGCCGCGGGACTGCTGACGCAAGCTGACGAATTAAGTCTGCGGCTAGCTGATCACGAAGGCCAAGGCCATCACCATCTGCCGCTCCCGCCGCCCCAAGGTTCCGGCCGCGGCGTCACTGGTGCGCGCGTCTGCTCTCTGACGGGACCGGTCCAAAGCCGCCTGCCGCCTCAGACACAGTAGGACTTGTGGTCCTTGACAATGCCAAGAGGAGTGTCACCTGTTGCTGATTGCGCCTTGTCTTCTCTCCCTGACAGCCCGCCTCCGGACCCAGCCCACTGGTCCCGCAGCGCCGCCTGAACTTTGCCTAGGCTGGTGCGTTTCCGCCCCTCTGCTCTTCAGCATGAATCAGACGCAACAAGGTCCTCTTGCATCCGGTACCCTCATCTGACTCTGCAGATCCACGCGGGTGCGCCTTGCTGCAGCTCGACCATCCGAGGTAACCCAGAGTCAGTCCTCCGCGTTGGGCGCTCAACTCGGGCGCGTCTCGGCTAGCTCAATCGTCGAGACGCCCGAGGCGACCCAGGTCGATCCTTGCGGAATCATCGCGACTGGCTTTCCTCCACGCTGACATGCGAAACTCCCGGCCAAGCTTGCCTGCTTCCCGACACAACAGCGCTGCAGCAGCTCCGGCCTGAGTCGCGTCCCTCCGACATGACACCCTTCCGTCCTCCGCCCTCCGACATCGCAGCCTCCTCCCGTCGCTTCCGGCGAGGGACAATCAAGGCCACCCTCAGAGCCCTTGCCATAAGAAGGCTGATGATGGTGCGTCTTGTCCGTCTCCTTTCTCTCCTCTCCCTCCCGCTCCCACCCCTCTTACACCCTCTTAGAAGCCCTCTTCCTGATACTCCCCCCGCCCCGGACCAGAAGCGTTTCACCCCCTTCCGACGTCCAATAACGATCGCCGGCGCAAGATGCGGTTCCTATCGGCCTTTTTCGCAGTAGCCGGGGCGCTGGCAATGCTGTCGTCGACCCTCGCCTCCCCGGCCCCTGTCAGCCCCAACCTGTCCTCCGTCACAACCCTCACCGTTCGCCAGACAGGCGGGGCCGTCGACATTCCTCTCTGCGTGAGTCCGCTCCCCCCTCCTCTCTCTGCCCCTAGTACTTCTGCGCTCTGGACCAATCTGACATATACCCTGTCTGCAGGCGACGGTCGATCTGAACAATCTCAGCGTCGATGCCTCGCTGTCGGCCTTAGTCCTGGGCCTGCCTGTTCTCAGTCAGACCGCAGCCTCGATCACTCTCGCAGGCCTGCGGGCCCTGGGCCTACTCAACCTCAACCTCGGTCAGTCTCAAAGTGCTTTGGACTTACGTCGACTACAGGGCTGACGTTTGCGTCCTATTTTCCTTCGCACATGATAGGCGTCCTCTGTCTCTGCACCCGTGCGTTGCGTTCCCTTGCCCCGTCGGCTCGCCCTTCACCTCTTTCTTGTCCAGGAGACTGATGTCCTGCCTCACCCTGGGCATGTATGAACAGAAAGCGGTGTCCTCACCGGCGACTCGCTGGCGCGCATCAGCACGGCCATTAGCACCTCGGCCGACGGCTCCCTTCTCGATTTCGTCGGCACAGTCCTTGGTGAGTCTCCAACCGTTGACATACGCATCCGTCTGCGAGCGACGGTCGGGCTGACGCTCATCTGTTCTTTGCGGACGCTTTCGCTTCCAGGCACGACGCTCGAGGCCGTTGTCGAGCCTCTCGCCCTTGGTCTCCTCAACAACGAGAACCCCGACCCAGTCTGCGTCTATCCCGACAACTCAGTCGCGACCGACCCGGACGCTCAGGAGTGCGGATCGTCTTGCCCTTATGGTGCGCGCTCTCGACATCAATCCTTGTTCATCGTCAACGTCAACGTCTGCTGATCACCCGCCTGCGCTCTCCTTGGTGCGTCTGCAGTCTGCGACACTGGATTCGAGGCATGCGGCGACTTCTGCATCCCGGTCGGCGACCCGTGCATCTCTGGCGTCCCCGGCCGCAAGCGCTCTATCAGGGAGCGCTCCCGCTTCGCCTGCCGCCAGCCTTTCACCGCGTGCCCGGTCTCGCACTTCCTTGCTCGCGACACGGCGGCCTCCTACGGCGGCGGATTTGAATGTGTCGACACGACGGCCGACCTCGAGTCTTGTGCGTTGCCCGTCTTCGCTCCCTCCTCCCCTCATCCAACTTGACCCTCTTCTTCACATACAGCCCTGACTTTGCCCCCATCTTCACTTCCCTTCTGCTGCTGTGCAGGCGGCGGCTGCGTCAACCCCTTCAAAGGCAACGTCGCAGGCAAGGACTGCACCGCCATTGCCAACGTCGACTCGGTCTCGTGCACCTTCGGCAAGTGCGTGGTCGAGTCCTGCGCACCAGGCTTCGTTCCCTCGACCGGTGCGACGTCGTGCGTGGCCGAGGCGATGCTCGCCCGCCTCACCTCCTCTCGGCTCCTCGTCCAGGGTCGTAAAGCACGCACATGAGAGACTCGTCCTCTCCTCCTCTTCTCCTTCTCTACTGCCAGATACTCGACTCGTCCTGCCCGCCCCAGAACACTGCCTTTCCCCCCTGACCGCCTTTGATACAGCCCAGCCCGTCCATCTCCCATGTACCTGCCCGTCTCGAGGACGCCCTCCTTCCCGCTCACCCACCTGGCCGCTCGCACGAGCCAGTATCTCATCGCGCTGAACGCCCCCACTGACCACCCCCCCCTCCCCTCTCCGGCCTGCTATCTGGCCTGCGCAACGTCGACGGCTTCGCTTTCCTGATCCGGGCCTTTTTCAAGTATCTCCCTCCTCCATCCGCGCGCTGACGGCTCGAGCAGTCCCAGCGGAGCAGCACGCCCGCGGTTTTCGCCCTCATCACCCGAACACCGGCGGTGACGACTCTTGGAAGCTCTGGCTGCAGCCGTCGGACTGTCGCGCGGACGAGGATCGGGTGGGGCCTGCGACGGCCGACCGGCGTGTTCGAGCAGCGCAGAGGCGATCGAGCGGCCAAGCGGCTTGTCTCGGATACGGCTCGATCGCAATTTGAGTGATCGATCGCATCTTCTCTGACGCGCAGCAACCGCCCTTCACGCGCGCGCCAACCCCTCCGCCGTGCTTCCTTCCGACGAGCCCTCTGCCCACCACCGCCGTTGGAGCTCACCCCTCCCCTTGCTCCCCCCCTGGCCCTCGACATCACGCCCAGCCCTGCGCACAGGCAGCCTGTCGA
This sequence comes from Cystofilobasidium bisporidii, assembly GCA_014825535.1. Lineage (NCBI taxonomy): Eukaryota > Fungi > Basidiomycota > Tremellomycetes > Cystofilobasidiales > Cystofilobasidiaceae > Cystofilobasidium > Cystofilobasidium bisporidii. The sequence continues at coordinate 30,997 of MVAK01000139.1, forward strand.
GACATCCGCTGATTCGCTTGGCATCCATCCTCGGACACGCTGCCTCACCCTAGCGTCCCTTCCGCCTCGACCCTTCCGCCCATCTAGCAGCACCTCTTGCTTGTCCTTCATTCAGTCACACACCACCGGCGCCGTCATGGTCCGCTCGACGCAGCTTCGCCCTCGGCCGCAAGCCTATAAGGGTGGAGATGCGACAGGCTTCCTCTCTCTTCCTTCCCCCATCTCCCTCGAGCCCGTGTCCCTTCGCCAACCGTCCGCGTGCCTTCGACCTCTGCCCGCGACTCGAGCCCCCTCCCTCAACCCGCAGCCCACTTCTCTCCTTCCTCACCCCCACCGACCCTCCTTCCAATGCTCTTCAAGCAGCTCTTCGCCGGTCTGGCCGCGCTCTCATTCTCAATGTCTGCCTTTGCCTCCCCGGCACCGGTCAGCCCCAACGTGGCCACACGCACGACTCTCAACTCGCGAGCCGTCCTGGCCGACCTATGTGTGCGTTCGCACTTGCCCCCTCCGCCGTTGTCGGCATCCCCCTGACCTTTGCTGACCCGGAGTATTCTTGGCGCACCCTCAGGCGCAAGTCGACCTCAACAATGTCAACATCAGAACCACTCTGCAAGCGAGCATAGACGGGCTCCTCAGTCCTCTCACCGCGCAGCTCGCCCTCAACAGTCTCGACGATGGAATCCTCACCTTTAGCCTCGGCCTCGGTCAGTCTGGCTCACCATCCTTTGCCAATTTTACTTTTTGCCTGAGATGGCCGCTGACTGGTCCTTCTTCCGGTGGTTGCAGGTACTATCTGTGTCTGCGCCGGTACGTTATCGTCCGCCTCCTGTCCTTCATACCTGAGCTGACGCCAAAATCATCCGCCTCATTCTGGGACAGACGGCGATGTCCTTACTACTCAGTCGGTTTTGGACGCGGTCGTTGGTATCTCAACCACCAATGGGATCCTTACCAACCTTCTTAACGTCCTCCTCGGTGGTGAGTGCTGCGATACTCATCGCCCCCATCCTCACGCGGCCAGCTGACTTTGCCCTATCACAATATCTGTCGCCAGGCCTCAACCTCGACGCCGTGATCCTGGATACTATTCTCGCCTCCGTCCAGGACCAAACGTCTGATGGCAACAGCCAGTGCTGCCCGGATGGTCTGATTCTCTGCAACGGCTCCTGCGCCGACACGTGCGTCTCCGGCGTCCCCGGCCGCAAGCGCTCGATCAAGGAGCGCTCTCGCTTCGCCTGCCGCCAGCCCTTCACCGCCTGCCCGGTCTCGCACTTCCTCGCGCGCGACACTGCCGCGTCGTACGGCGGCGGGTTCGAGTGCATCGACACGACGGCTGACCTCGAGTCTTGTGCGTTCGACCTGTTCTCTTGTCGCCCTTGTCGTGACTGAATACTGATCCTGCATTTTTCTCCCCCTCGCTGTCCCCATCAGGCGGCGGCTGCATCAACCCCTTCAAAGGCAACGTTGCCGGCGAGGATTGCACTGCGATCACCAACGTCGACTCGGTCGCTTGCACGGTTGGCAAGTGCGTCGTCGAGTCGTGCGCGCCGGGCTTTGTGCCGTCGACCGACGCCACCTCGTGCGTGGCCAAGAGCCTCTTCAGCTCGTCGCGCCTGACGGTCCAGAGCCGCAAGACGCGCAAGTGAGCTGGCGCCGCTCGATGATTCTCCAAGGACTTTGCCTGTTGCCTGCTCGCCTGCCGCTATATACGTGCTCGGCGCCTCCCCTACCCTCGCCTCTTAGAAGGGGCCTCCCTCGTCCCGCCGCGGCGTCCCTTGAACATTTTAGTCGCCTCCCTCTCTGCCTGTGCCACACCATGTATCATCCCGCCCACACGATCTTAATGTGCGACTCTACCTTGTCTTGCGAGATGAGTGCTCGAGAAGTCGCTCGTCCCTATTTCTTGAAAGAACGCCATCTATCGACCCCTGCGAGCGTCTATGCTACCTTGGCAAGGGGCTCGGCCCCCTGTGCGCGTCCAGCGAGCCGTCCCTCTCTGCCAGCTCGTAGTCGGCCGCGCGCGGAGGTGTCGGGCTCGAGACCGACCCGCGCGACCGGCCAAAGCTCAGCAGGCCGGTGGCCCAATCCCAGGCCTCCTCGAGCACGCCCTCGAGCCCGACCCGCTCCTCCCATTGACGTTCCTCCCATGCGGTCGGCGAGGCCGCGTCATGCTCGTGCTCCATCGTCGCCTCGTGCCTCAGGACGTCCTTGACCGTCACAAGGCCGACGAGCTTGCCCTCATGCGTGACAAGGATGACCCGCGGTCTGGACGAGTACAACGGCGGCCCATCAGCGAGAAATCAGAAGAGCAGAGAGAGGAAGAAGACACGCACCCCATGCGACGGAAGAGCTGCATCACGATCTCGAGCGGCAGCTTCTCCGAGACGCACAATGGTGTCTGCGTTGAGAAGGCGGGCGGAGGGGGGTCAGCGACCATTAACCGGATCGCTCAAGCTGGCAGCAAAGAAGCCACCTGGTCGACGTAGACACCGAAGTCGGCGTGATCACTTCCACGAGCGTCCTCGGCAAGCGCATCCTCGAGCTCGTTTTCAGCATCCCACTCCCAGCCGTCGCCGTCGCCGGGCTGACGGGCCGTGTGCATCGTCGTGGACGACTCTGAGTGCCGGTGCAGGTGTGACGAGTCGATGTCCGACATGTGAAACGTGCACGACGCGTCGGACGAGAGGTGCGCTGTCCGCCTGGCTTTGTCTGCGGAGTTGCGAAGGAGGTGGCGAATCAGTTGGTCCGCATCGAAGTTCGCTGAGAAAGCAGCGGCAGAGAACGGACCTGCGGCGAACCGCAGCTCGGCGCGACGGATGTAGCCGACGACGGTCGTGTCGGCCTCTGACTTCACGACAGGGAACCCCTGGAGCGAGCTTGTCTCAAGGACACGCTCAATCTCGGACAAGGGCATGCCGGACGCCTTCATCGTGATGATGTCGTGCTTCATGATGTTACGGACTTTGCGGCGGGCGAAGGGAGGCCGATCAGCAAATGCGTACGTCTTCACAGGAAAGGTAAGAGAGCTTTGGCACGCACTGGGCTGGATGAAGGCGTCGTCGTTGCCCTCCGAGTCCTCCTTCTCAAGGAACGGGTAGCCGTTGAGCTTGATCATCTGGTCAGCGATTCCGCCCTTGCCGAACGAGTCGCTGACCGCCTTGGTGACAAGGACAACGATCTAGAGAGGCAAAGCAAAGCATGTCAGCGTGCGTCATACCGCGGCAGCAGTGAGGCGCGAGGGGTCGGACCATCGTAGGCAAGACGTAGTCGAGCGCGCCGGTGAGTTCAAACATGATGACGACGACCGTGACCGTCATGCGGGTGACACCGCTGCGAGACAAACGCAAGTGTTAGCAGCTTGCGCGTGCGTCATGACGGCCCGGATGCGCTGCGATAGAGGCTCACCAAAGGGCGGCGGCGGCACCGAGAAGGGCGTATGTGCCGGGCGTGATACATGGCACGTCGGGCGAGCAGACGCCGCCGAACCAAGACGATTCTGGGTTTGACCTGAGCGAGGGTAGGATCGGAGATCAGCGGGGCAAAGGATGTTCAATGTAATCGCAGCGCACTCACGCATGGATGGCCTTCGAGATGATGCCGACCATGCGCCCGAAAGTGGCGCCGACGGCCATGGACGGAACAAAGATGCCGGCGGGCACCTTGCAGCCGTAAGAGAGGATGATGAGCCCGGTCCGGACGACAGTGGCGAGCAGTAACGTGTTGACGTTCCGCCACTGCGCCCACGTTCTGAATGAAGGGGTCAAACCGAGTCAGCACGAGACACGCGCGAACGAAGCAGGAGGAGCGGTCACGCACTGGCAGAGGTTGTCGTAGTCGCCGCCACCCTCGCACTCTTTGAAGAGGATAGCCATGCTCTCGGTCATGTCAATCCGGAGGTAGTTGTTGAAGTACGAGACAAGCGCAGTCGCGGCCGACAGGACGACGGCCTCGGTAATGCCATGCCCTGAGAGGTGCTTGCGGCGGAACGAGGCGACCTGCAGATTGTACTTGACGACGAAGGCGCCGTACAAGCCCTGTTGCAGGGGAAAGAGAGACGGGACGTCTTGCGGGTCAGCCTCCAGCGACAAAGGATGGCGACGCGGACGGAAACACGCACGCCGAAGATGCCGATCAAGATGTACATCGGGATCTCGAAGTAGTGCCAACCGCGGTCGTACGAGACCTGAAACAAGACCAGCTTGCCAGTCCGATAGGGATTTATCGCCTGATGATGTCCGCCGAAGGGAAGGGTCGAGGGTCAGGGTACGCTCGGTGTACATTGTCAGAGCAGAAGCAGACGCACCGAAAGCGTGACGACAGCGACAAGAGCGCAGACGAACGACTTCCACATTGTCTTGTTGGTAAAATTGTGACTCATCTCCTGCAGGTCGCAAGACATCGCACAAGATGCAGCGTCAGCTGGGACCATTCCATCGAGGAACAGGACAGGAAGAGGGCGCGCACCTCAATCGCGAAGAGGACGCCGCCGATGGGCGAACCGAAAGCAACCGCAACGCCCGCCGCACTGGCAGCGGTCAGAATCTCGCGCATCTTGGCTGCACATCCGCAGGAGGGAGAAAGCAAATCAGTAGCAGCCCGCCAGAAAGTGCACGCGCGAGAGCACAGCGCTCGGACGCACTGTGGCTCGTGGCGAAGCGCTCAAAGAAGCCGCCAATGACGTTGCCGACGCAACAGGCCATGTGCACCGAAGGTCCCTCCTTGCCTACCGACAGTCCAGAGGCGATGGCGAGAGGCTGCAAGAGCGCGAAGGTGGACATCGTCAGCATCAGCTCGTCAGCGGCGGCGCAGGCTCGGGAAGACTCACGAGCGCCAGGCTCTTGATGATGAGCGTCCACGTGCCGAGGTAACCCTTGATTACTGTAGATGCGCGATAGTGGTCAGTTCGCCGCAAGCGATGCAAGTGGCGAAGGGGCGCGAACCGAAGCGACTCACCGAAGCCGCCGAGAATGCACTTGATCTCCGAGATGCCTGAACCGGCCGCGTACGGCGCGAAGCCCTTGACGAGGTGGGCGGCTGTGAGCGAAAACCAGACCTGCGCGATGATTCCCAGCAACAGATTAGTATTATACGTCGAGGTATCTGTTTTACAAAGCACACAAGGAGCGCAAGCTCGGGAAAGGACTCACGGCGCAGACGACATAGACGAACCAGGCGACAGGCCCTCCGCCGCCCCACTCGTGCCAGTCGGCGCACGTCGAGCCGTCGTCGCCTCCATCCGCTCCGAGGCAGCAGAACTTCTCCTTGAGCCACCAGCCCGAGGTGCAGTAGCCGAGCTTGATGGACGCGAGCCACTCGGTCAGGATCGAGATGACGGCGGCGATGAGCCCAATGGCCATGCCTGGTTGCGCATGCGAGCACCAGCGTCCCAGCAGCCTGTCAGGGAGCGGTCCAAGCGGGGTCTGTAGGATCGATCTGAGCTGCTAAAAATCACGCACCGACCGCGCTGACCACGAGCCAGTCCTCGCCGTCGCCGAGCAGCGTCTGGGCGAGGTGCCAGGCCCACGCGACGGCGTCCTCGACGAGCCGGACCTTGGGGATGAAGCGGGTCGACGGGATTGGGGCGACGCGCGACCCGCGCCGAGCTTGGACGGTTCGCTCGTGCAGCGAGTCCTGGATCCAGTCTGGGCAGACGCGAGGAGAGAGACAAGGGCACCGCCGGTCAGGGCCTGGCCACAGAGCGATGATGGGAGGCGACGGCGCTCACCGACGGTCGTGAAGTCCTCGTAGCGTCTGAGTGCCAAGCTCACACGGTCAGCCGAATGGCCCGAAGGGCTCACAACAGGTGTACCAGAGAGGCGAGAGGACTGACCTGATCTGCTCAATCTCGTGCTCGTCGTGCTCCTGCTGCTCCTCCCGGATCGTCGCCGCGTCGTCGTCGTCCTCAAAGTGGACGGCCGGCATGAACCTTCTCTCGGTGCGGGATCCGCTGCAAGGACAGAAGCTGACAGACTTGACGTTGACGTAAGGAGGTCCTGGCGAAGCTAGCCCGAAGGAGAACGTCTGCAGTCGAGCGAGGCGGAGGAAGCTGGAAGGGGGGAGGCAGGCGGGGGAGTCAAAGGAAGTGAGGGCTGAAGGCGAGCCGACGGGACATCTCGTCGCGCGACGGGAGCTCGAGCCTCGAGCCTCGGCGCGCGGCGACGCTGCATGCCAGCTGCTGATGGTGTGAGGGACCGGCGGACGAGATGGCTTCTCCTCCCTTCCTCAACCAATTAGACAGAGCAGCAAGACAGCTGTAGGGGACCGGGTCATATATCGTCTCGACAGGAAAGACCGAATGATGGTCGTTGGGGCTGGCCTGCTGCTGCATGGCGAGGACGTTTGTTGCTCGCCGCCGGACGCGAGCTGCGCCTGCGCCTGCCGCCTGCCTGCAGCACAGGCCTTCGGCAAGCAAGCAGGCGGCGGGCGCGGACTCCTTCCTCCCTCCTCTGATGCTGGCGCCACGAAGCGGGGAGCATCTCGTATGGAAGATAGCGCCCTTGCGTTGGATGCTTGACAGGCGGCCGAGAGCAGGATTCGGGACGACCGTCGACTTGCGCTGTAGCTCGATGACGCCCCCCCCCCCCCCCTCTGCCCGCCCTCGTCTCTTTCTCCCTCGCGCGCGCGCCTTCTTTCGCGCCCTTTTGCTCCCTGCCCTGCCAGCCTCCCTTTGCCTCGTCGCCCAACCACCACCCCGGCGCCTCTTTCCCTTTCGCTCTTTCTCTTCCCCTCTCCTCTCGTCCTCTTCAGGATGGCTCCGAGGTCGTCCTCCGCTCCGCCAAAGCTCATCCACCGTACGTCTGCCTCTGCCTACCTCCTGTCGCACGCGTCCTACCTCCCCGGCGCGTGGTCGGCTGGCTCGCAATCCTGACGCGTTGGTCTTCCCCCTTGCCTCGCCCAACGACCTCTTCAGTCCACATCCTCTACACGGTCTCGCCCGCGACGCAGACGCACTTTGTCCGGTCCCGCGCTCGCGTCCAGGTCAAGCAGCATGCCCAGCTCAAGGGATGCCCTGAGAAGTGGGCGAGCTGCCCGGTCGGCGAGGTCGTCAAGGCCATGCTCGGCAAGTCGTAAGTCCCGCTCTTCGCCCTCCCTTCTCGCCGTCGCGCCGCGCAGGGCGACAGCTGGTGGCCCGCCGCCGAGCGCGAATGCGACGTGCTCGTGCTCGAGACCGGTTGGCGGATCACGGCCCTCGAATTCCGAGTCGTCTCCACGCGAGGGAAGCGTGGCTGACCCGACGCGTCCGTCTTCCCCTCCCCGGTCGTGTGCACCCAGGCCCGACCTCATCCCCAACAGCCACGAGGACCACTCGCTTCACTTCAATTCGCCTCGAGATACGTACCGCGAAGCCCTCTACTCATCGGGCGGCGACGCGCCGCCGATCGAGGTCCAGATGGGGCTCGTCGGCTGGGCGCTCGACGACACGAGCGAGGAGAGCAAGGCCATGGTGATGGGCGTGCTGAGGAAGGATGAGATCGAGACCGAGGGCAGCGACGAGGAGGATGACGACGCCGAGGAGTGGCTCGAGGTTCGCTTGCGGCTCGCAAAGGTGCGTCTATCGTCTCCCTCTTGGGGCTTCTGTTCAGAGGCCGCTCTCGTGCAGCCAGGCGGCGCGTCGTCGACCGTCAGCTTGAGCGTGCAGAACTGACCGCGCCACGTCCCGTTGCTGCGACCTTTCGCAGGCAAAGCCCGTATCGCACGCCCAGCACCTCATCCACCTTGGTCACCTCCAGCGCGGCGAGACCCCTCCAGCCCCGCCGCCGCCTCCCCCACCAGTCGCCCAGTCACCCGTCACGCGGTCGCAGTCACATCACAACGCGAGTGCGTCGTCGTCGACACTGACGCCGTACCCGGCCTCGACCTCGCGCGCAACCAAGTCGTCGACGGCAGCCTCGTCCAGCCGAGCCAAGGCCAAGGCCGAGCCAGCGCCTGCCGCTGACGCGCCGCCCAAACGGCCAAGGGGACGGCCGAAGGGCTCGCTCGGGTCGGCAAAGACCAAGAAGGCCCAGGAGGCTGCAGCAGCGGTGGCAGCAGCAGAGGGGGCGACGACGAATGCCGCCTCCGCTATCAACACCAACCCGTCTTCTACTTCTTCGGCTGGCCAGGCTCCCTCCTCGACCGCACCATCGACTGGGGGCCAGGCGCAGCCCTTTGGAGCCTCACCGCCGCAGGACCTGCTTCTGGCAGCCCTGTCGCAGAACTCAAATTCTGTCACGCCCGAGCTGCTCGAGATGATCAGGTCCTTCGCGCAGGACGGACCGGCGGACGCGGAGACGAGCCAGATCGTGCGGTCGATCCTCGAGCACGCCGCCGCCGCCGCCGCCGCTGCAGGCTCCTCGGACGGCCAGCACCAGCTCCAGGCTCTCGGCGCCAGTGGTCCCTCCAAACAGCAGACCTTGCCCTCGACCTCGAGCACGGTACCGACCGCCTCGGGCTCTGGATCGGGCGAGATGGGCCCGCCGCTCAGCAGGAACGACAGCGGGCCGCAGGACGACGCTGCATCCCGGCTGCGACGCCTGTCGGCTGGCAAGGGCAAGGAAAACGCCGCCGCCCCCAATGGGAGCGATGCTGCGATGGCGGCGCCGACAAGCAGCGCGAGCAAAAAGCGCAAGGCGCGGAGCACCGACAAGGAGGACGGCTGCGAGAACTGCGGGGCGACCAAGAGCTTTGCCTGGCGACGCAAGTCAGGCAGTGGCAAGGTCTGCAACGGTACGTCTCCTCGTAAACACATGGATCGCCTCTTTGACATACTCTCTGCGTCTGCCGCTGACGTCTGGATTCCTGTCCTCTCACCCTGTTGCAGCCTGTGGCATCTACTGGAACCGTTACAAGATCAAACGCCCGCGCGAGCTGTGGGGCGAGCCCGAGCAGCCGCTTGACGAGAGGGAAGACAAGGACAAGCGTCAGCTGCGGTCGTCGCGGTCGTCGGTCTCGATGGCGTCGTCCTCGACCGCCGCGCCGGAGCCTGCCCAGCATCCGCACCAGCAGATGCTGCCGGCCCTGCCGCCCTCGCCCTACAACCTGCGCACCTCGCCCGCCCGGATCGACGCCGCCCGACGCGCCCAGGCGTTCCTGCCGATGACGTCGCCGCTACGGTCCGGCAAGGTCTCGCTCTTGCCGCTCACGTCGCCCGTTCGCGCGATCAAGCGCAGCGCGGGCGGCCTGTACGAGTCGCCCCGGACGGCGCTCAAAAAGATGCTCAATGGCGGGAGCCAAATCACTTTGTCGCGCCTGCACAAGCCGTTGTCGGACGACGGCGTGCGCGACATGACGCTCACGCCCGGCAGCGACAGCAAGATGAAATCGTCGAGCATCGCGCGTGGCCTGCCCGCAAACGGTTCGTCGGCCGGCCTCGGCGACGAGGACATGGACCTCGGCCTCGGTGCAGGAGACGACGCCGCCGCCGGCGACGATAGCTGGATGCACTCTGACTTCTCGAGCTTCTTTTCCTTCAACGAGGACGACGACGAGCTCATGAACGCGTCTAACACCGATACGCCGCGGACCAACCGGACGATCGACTCGTCAGTCATGGGCTCGTCGCCCTTCCTCGCGCCGTTCGACTTTTCGACGTTGCCGCCATCATCGCCGCCGGCCGTCTCTGCGGACCTGCTGTCGTCACCCGATACCCAGCACGACTTCAACTCGCCCCTGCCGCCGCTGGGCGCCGACGACCCGTCCCCGGCCCCGACCGCCGGCGCGACCGAAGCGCCGCACGCGGGCCACCTTGACCTCGAGTCGATCAAGGCCATGTTCCACTCTAACAGCCCGGCGTCGACGTCGTCGGCGACGACCATCCCGACCTCGACCGGCTTCCAATCCGCGCACGCGCCCGACGCGGCGGTCGCAGAGACGCACACCGAGGGCGACGGTGTGCCGCCGACCAAGGCCGAGCAGATGGAATTTCTGCGGCTGTGGGAGTCGTGTCAGGGTGTCCTCAACAACAAGAACGCGGCCGACAGTCAGCCGTCTGGCAGCGACACTGGAGGCGGAGGGTCCGGCGTCACGCCGCCCACTTGGGTGACCGAATAGCGACTCTGCAGTCTCCTCCCCTCTTCCCACTTCATGCTCTCTTTGCCCCTCGAACGACACTCTCCCTTCGGACCCCCTTGTACATAACATTTAGCCTCGACCGTCCGCTTTGCATCTTCGGCTGCTCGCCCTTCCCCCCCTTGCTCGATACCCCCACCCACCAACACGGCCCCCCGCCCCTCCATCTGCCCGCCGCGCCACGACGTCTCTCCACTCATTCAGCTGTCTCCCTTGCATCCATCGCGCCAACCTGCGCGAGTCTTATGAACAGACCCATTGAAGCCTGCCAAAGCTCGCGCGACTGCTTTTCCGTTCGTGAGCGCCTGGCGGCGCCCGCGCGTGTCCGTGGGCCTGGATTAAGCTTGTACCAAGCCCGCCCGCCAGGGCGGGGGGCTTGCGAAAGAGAATCGCGTTTCTGCAGGATCCTCCGCGCGCAGCCGCTGGGGAGACCTCACCCGTTTGCGCCTTCCCCAATAAGTATGTCCCCATTTGCAGATAAATCTTCCAAGCTTCGACAGCTATCATCTCTAGGTTCTTGGCTAGC
>MVAK01000140.1:0-40997 GCA_014825535.1 Cystofilobasidium bisporidii
TCGAGCCCTGCTCGACCTCATGGACGAGGCTGCTCTATTGTGAAAGGACAGGAGGGCACGATTGAGGTCGTGAGGCAAGATCGAGGTCGAGCGAGGGCGCGCAGGCGAGCGAGGGCGCGCGGGCCGAATTTCTCAATTCGATTGCAATCGACTGTGTCCGCGCAGCAGCCCCTGCAAGACGAGCTCGTCCCTCAACCTCTCGCACGGTCTTCCTTCCCCCTCTCTCACTCTTCTCGACCTTGTTTCCCTCCTATCATTCCCTCTCTTCCCGTACTCTTCCCATCCTACCACTCGCCGATGCTTGACAACCCGATCCTGGATCGACCGCTCGTCGTCGTCGACACGGCCGTCCCCTCTGCAGCGGCAGCACCGGCTTCGGCCGCCAGCAGCTCCTCATCGTCCCGTCGTCCAGACGGCCAGCCCGCCGCCAGGTCGCGGTCGTCTTTCTCAGGCACGTCGACGCCGAGCGAGGGCCTGACCTCGCCCAATTCGCATCACTACAGTAAGCTCTGAAGCGACAACGCGGGGGGCGTGTTGACGCTGACGCGTCGATGCCACCTCTCGCGGCAGACCCCCACCCGTACGGCGCCATCACGACCAGCAGCGGCAACCTGACCCGCTCCAACAGCGTGCCGTCGTCGCTCACCTGGGTCCCCTCTCACCAGAGCTCGAGGTGCATCTCCTGTTTCTCAGGCCTGACAAAGGTCGTGCGGGGCTAATGTAGCTGCTCTCCCCATTGTCAGGAGCCTGAGCTCGATGGATCAACAACAACCGCGGCCGTTGCCCACCCCTCCGACCGCTCAAGCCTCGCACGGCCCGACACGACGAGCGCCCGTCCCTCGCGCACATAGGCGAGCCGACTCGGCCCCATTTGTATTTCCTCCCTCGACGTTGTCGTCCCAGCCGCTCAAGGCCGTGCACGACCTCCCGCGCGACCCGGCCGAGTGGTCGCACGCGCAGTTGCTCCAGTGGCTCGAAGTCCGGCTCGCCGAGGCCGGGCTGGCGAAACCGGTCGTTCATGACGTCCTTGCTTGGCTCGGGACGTCTCGCAATACAGCCGGGCACGGTAGCAGGGTCGGCGGTCTCTCGCTGGACGGCAAGGAGTTCATGAAGGGCGAGCAGGGCGCGTGGGCGTGAGTATCTCCTTTCTGTGGTCAAGCTCCCTCTGCAGAAGCATTGATGCACGCGCCTCGATGTCCCCTTGTCAACACCTGCAGCAAGACTGGCACTAAGCCGCCGTTCCACAATTTGCTGTTCCAATGCTCGCACAATCTGCGGAACCGCCGACACCCGCGCCAGGCGTCGACAGTCCTCGAGGCCGACGAGGAGGACGACGCGACGCCCGTCAAGCGGCTCATGCGTGACTGGGAGGAGCGCAGCAGCAGCAGCGCATCCGAGTACGGCTCGGATGACGACGACATCGGTGCCGGCGGCGACAAAGACAAGCTTCTCAAGAGCCCGAGCGCGAGGCGCAGCCGCGAGAGTGAAAAGCGCTACCGGCGCAGGTCGTCGATCAAGAATGTCGAGAATGGCTCTGCGTCGACGGTCCGAAACGCCAGCGGCTCGTCGTCAGAGATAAGCATCGCCGCACTCGCAACCCCTCCGCCACCACCGTACCAATTCGACTCGGCGGTCATCGCCTCTTCTGCGCCCAACCCGACCCTGCTTGCCATCGACAGCACGCCGTTGGTCAAGTCGTTCGACGCCGCCGCTGCCGTCTTAACCCCTTCTTCTGCGGGTCTTCGGATCAGCCTGCCATCGCACACACTGGCAGTCGAGAGCCCCGACATCGCGGCCAACAGCCCAAACCGACCCTCTCAGCACGGCTTTTTCCCTTCGCCGACATCTGACGACGCCACGGACGCACTTCTGCGCCCTTCGACACTGACAAGGCGCGAGCGCAAGAGCTACGACGGCCTCGGGTCCGGCTTTGGCTTCCTCGGCAGCGGCGATGAGTCGGGCGACGGCGGCAGGGGCGAGCGTGAGGAGCGACGGGTCATGACGGTCAAGCCGCGCAAGCCGAGCGGACCGCCCCCCTCGGCCTGTACAACCTTCGGGTCGCCTGTGAAGGCTGCCGGGGCAGACGAAGCAGACGTTGCGCAACTCAAGGCACTGGTCGCAACCCTGTCCGACCGTATGAAGACGCTCGAGTCGCGCCTCGACTCGTTTGAGTCGCGCGCCGCCGCGCCAGACCCCGAGCCGGTGTTGGTTACCGCCGCCGCCGCCGCGGAGGATCCGCCACCGCTCAAGTCCAGCACGATGGGATACCGCCACCTACCCGGCTACATCGCGCTCGTCAGCCTCGGCGTCGTCATCATCGCCTGGGGCGTCTTTTCGCGCGGCAGGCGGGGCGGCCGCGCTTGAAGCACCCTCTCCGCGCCCCCCTTTGCCCACTTCTCCTTAACGCCTCACTCACTAGCTCTCGCTTCTTAGTTTCCCCCAGGACGTCTTTTCCGCAATTTTTTTTCTCTCGTCCCTTGTACCCCCTTCACGATTGCAGACGACTCCTCATGACATCGGAAATCAGTGCGCCCTTCCCAGAGACGACCCAGACTCGGCCGTCGCTGCTGGCGGTGGCGGTGGCGGCGATGGCTTGGGCTGGCCGTAGAAGTGGCGCAGGAACGGCTCGACGCGGAGGAGCAAGATGTTGATCGCCGGGTGCGTCGTGTTCTGACAGAAGCGGCAAGGAGCAATGCAGGGCTCGTCAGCTGGGCCGCTCGAGACAGCAGGATGACCAAGGGGTTCAAGTAAACGACGCACGACCCGGTTCTGCTCGCCACCGACGGCGAGGAACTGCTCGTCGATCTCCTGCCACCCAAGCGTGTGTGCAAAGACGCGCTTGCGTCGCGCCTCATCCTGGCTGCTGCTGCCGCCGTTTGCGCTGGAGACCCATGCGTCCTCGAGGCCCGCCACCTTCGTCGCCGAGTGGATCAGCCGGTGCTGAGCGAGCGAAAGGCCCGACAGGTTGTTGGCAGTGTGATAGAAGTCGGCCTTTCTGGAGGGAGGCGACCACGGTAGACGAGAGAAGTTGCTGGTCAACGACAGACAGGCGGGGCTTTCGTATGCGAGCAAAGCGAGACATACTTCGGCGGCTTGTCGGCCAGACCGCCCTTTGGGTGCTGAGCGAGCAGCAGGATGTATTCCTGGAGAGCGACTGCGAAGTCACAAGAGTGATGGCCATCAGCCTCAGCGATTGGTCAGCAGCCCAACAGAATCGTGAGGCGCCGCACCTCGGTCGTAGAGCATAGCGTCCTCCTTCGGTCCCTCGAGCGCCTGTGCCTCGGTCAACGGCCTAACCAGGCTCTCAAGCACGGCAAAGCTCCCGCCGACCCACCAGCCGTAGCAGCCGTCGACGAGCTTATTGGCCCGGCCCTTGAACCCACCACCGTCGGCGGCCGAGGCCTGCATCATGACGCTCCATCGGAGCAGGCCTTTGTAATCAACTTGGCGCCTGGCAGTTGAAGGGTGCGCGCCAACGGCGAATAGGAGGGAGAGGGAGAGGACCGAGCAAGAGGTGTAGCCGCCATGTGCCTCGCCAAGCGGCGTCGCAGGCGGGAAGAAGGTAGCCGACGTAGAGCTAGACGTCGCCGAAGTCGGCGGCACTTGTGCTACAAAGGCCGAGGCGAACGTTGCAGAGATGGACGAAGGCGAGGCCGAGAAGCCGCCCTCAAAGGTCTGGCAGCTGCGAGAAGAGAAGCCCTGGTCGTCAGCTGGGGGTGCAAAGCGGTGAGGTCGAGAGCTGCACAGACGACGCGATGAAGTCGGCCGTGTTCTCGACGAGCTCGGGCGTCAGCAGGTCGAGCAGCGTCGCGACAACCAAGAGGCAGTAGACGCCCCTGGTCGAGATAGTGGCGTAAACGAGGGTCAGCAAGCCATCCTGGATCGAGTTGTGACCTCGAAAGCAGTGGGGACGTACCTGACGTCAACCTCGCCGCCGGTGCAGACGGTGAAGCCGCCGTCGGCGCGCTTCATGCGCGCAAAGAAGGCCCGCATGCCGTCGCGGTCGATGCGATCCCAGCCGCCGCCGAGCATGGCGAGCGAGCAGACAGCGGCGTACGTCGGCAGAAGGTGCGGCAGCTGACCGACGCCGCCTGCAAAGCCGCCCGATGGGTGCTGGAAGGCAAGAATGGTCTCGATGCCGCTGCGCGTAGGGGACGTCCGTCGAGCTTGCCAATGTCAGCTCGGTCTCAGAGCAGAGGCTCAGCAGAGGAAGGGAGCGAGAGCTGCCAAGATGACGTACCGAGTCTTAGTCCCGTCGTCCAGCGCGATGCCAAGCACGTCGAGCGAGTGTAGGATCCAGTAGACCATCCACGGCCGGCTCGCGTCGAGCGAGACGAACGCGCCCGGGAGCTGGAACAGGTTCTTGCCGAGGTAGTTGACGTGCAGGTTCTTCTCGAGCTTGGGTCTGCCCGAGCGAAGTGGAAGCACAGTAGCCACCGGATCAGAACGCCAGTGCAAACGGGACACGCATGTACAGGCGAGGGGGAGAGACGCACGGGTTGCCGTCCGCGTTGGGTCGGGCGAGGTGCCGGGCGATGAGCTCGGTGATGAGCTGCTCCGTCTCGGCTTGTGCGTCGGACGTTTCGGTTGAGACGCCGTCGGTCGGCGCCGGCACGAGGGGCGAAGTGAAGAGCGTCATGCTGCTGATGCTCAGAAGGCGACAAGAAGGGGTCAAGCAAGAGGAGATACCAGAGAGTGAGGGTCGGGGTTGGAGGAGGGGAGGTCCAGCTGGTAGCCGAGAACAAAAGGGCTCGGCGACTGTCGCGAGCTACTTGCCCCTTGAAACACGGCGTCAGGGCTGCGACAAAGCCAGGATAACATAGAGTCGAGCCGTTCGGGCGCTCGGGCGCCTCTGTTCGGCGCGCGGACGCAAAGCCTTGTCAGGACGGCGTCCTGGCTCGGGCATGCTGTCGACGCGAAGGCTACCAGGGCAAGGCGGGGCAGACCTCCGTCGGAGAGAGGCGATGGTGCACGATCCGAGCGGCCTCACCACCAAGTCGATCCCCCGGGACACTCGCTCCCACTCTTCCTCGAGAATGCAAAATACGAATGATCTAGATAGAAGCAGCGGAGGGACCGTCTCTTCCGTCTCTCCCATCGATGAACAAACCCTCGCCCCTTCCTGCTTCTGAGCGCCGTCACTTCCCCGCCGCCGTCCCGCCCGAGGCGAGCGCGACGTACCTCCCCACGGCGAGCCTGACGGCGTCGACCCCGTCATCGATCCGCGGGCGGTAGAGCTTGTAGTGCTCGGTGCGGATGATGCCTACCAGGACGAGGTGTCTGCGATCGACCGATGGGGAGTGGGAAGGAGGAATAGGGAGGGAGGGGGGTCAGAAGGGCAACAGAGAAATGGAGAAGGACAAAAGGAGACGGACGGCGTCATCTCCCAGCAGACGAGCGTGAGCCCGCTCGACAGGTGGACTTCCTGAGCCGGTACGCGCTCGCCTTCTCCCTCCTCCTCGTCTGCAGCCGCCCCACCTTCGGATCCCTCCACGCTCTCACCTCCTGCCCCGTCCTCCTCCTCCTCCTCCTCCTCCTCCTCGTCTCCGTCGTCGTCGTCGTCCGAGGACAGCGACTCGTACTCCACCCCTTCTGCGCTAGCATCGCCCGTCTCGCCCTCCGCCGGCTCGGCGCCGTTGAACAGGCCGTCTGCGAGCGCCTCGGCCGTCGGCTGGGTCGCTTGATGCGAGAGAACGTTTCTTTGAAAAGGGGGAGGGAGGGCGGGGTGAAAGAGTCAGATGTGAGGAGCAGGGCGAGGGAGGGGGGTGAGGGGGGGACGGGGGGGGGGGGGGAAGCAAGAAGCGGGGAACGCACTCAAACAGCCCTTCAAAGGCACCCATCTTGCGCACCCACTCCTGCAGCACGTTGTAGATGCTGTCCTGGACCGGCGCCGTGTCGGTCGCGACAAAGCTCCTCGTCCGCTTCTCCACCAGAAAGCTCTTGAACACGCTCGAGGCGGTGACGAACGAGTCGAGCAAGCCTGCGAGGTAGGGTGCCGAGGGAAGGATGCGCTGGATGACGGAGGAGAAGGCCAGGGGGAGCCGGTAGTCGTAGATCGACGAGAGATGAAACGAGGGTTGAGGGACGTCGGCGTCGTCCGAGGAGAGAGAGGCGGAGAGGTGGTACGGGATCTCGTTAGAGATCTCGGTCTGGAGGTCCTTGAACGCGTCTGCGAGTTGAGGAAAAGGAAAGGTGGATGTGCGTGCGTCAGATGCTGACCGCGCCCGCTCCAGCAGGGCAGAGATGTGGGAGGGTAGACGGGGAACGCACCCTGCGCCGCATCCAGCGTCAGCCCGTCGGCCTTGTGGACAAAAACAAAGAGCTTGACGAGCGGGTTTGCGGCATGACAGGCGCAAAAGGCAGCGGCAACGTGCTCAAACAGGTCGTCGTAGTTCTGCCGGTCGGTTCGGCTCGGCATGTCAGCTTGGGCGGACGGAGAGGACGAGGGGAGGGGGGGGGGGGGAGTTCTTTGGCGAGCGCGCAAGAGGAGCGTGCAAGGATAGGGGACAGACGTTGATCGCGTCAATGACCCACACGACGGCCGCAAACCGCTTGAGCTCGGCGGGCGACAGCCGCAGGTCCTTGGTCCCGGGGACGTCCCAGACCTGAAACGGAGCAAAAATGCTGTTCCCCTCCACGCGAGCAGGGCTCGAGCCATCAGCTCTGGGTTTGCGCAGGGTAGCGGGCGAGAAGAGAGCCGGGGAGGGGAGGGGAAACACGCACTCGACGTTCTCAACCCGCGCCTCATGGGTCGGCGCGACGAATCGAAATGTGTCCCTCGGGCTCATGTCGTGCAGAAGAACGTTGAGGAGGGACGTCTTGCCCGACCTGAGATTTGAGTAGGGAAGCGAAGAGTAGAGAAGCGAAGCGAGCAGAGAAGTGGGGTGCATGCAGTCGGGAGGGAGGCGGTGTGTGTGTGACGGTGGGTGTATGCGTCCGGCCGGGGTGAGGGCGAGCGACCGAGACGAGCGAAGCGACGGCGGGGCCAGAGGGAGAGAGACAGAGAGCAGGCGGGAGGAGGAATTTGCCGTCGTCAGCCCGGAACTTGTGGGAGCCTACCAAAGTCTGCCATCAAGCAGCCCTCGGGGACCTCGTCATCCTTCGAGGTTCCCTCGAGAGGTCCCGGGTAGGAAGACCGCCTGATTCAGAGTCCCTCGGTACGCGACCCTCCCAGCCCAGCCGGCCAGCCAGCCGGAGGCTGCAGCCCATCACTTTCCAGCCCAGCCCCTATGACGACAGTCCAAGAGCGTCGCAGATCTCAAGAACGGAGCAGGACGCACCTCCGGTCGCCGCAGACGAGGATGCGCTGCCGCCGGGGGTTGTCGTCGAGCTCCCGGGCGGCCGGTCGATCCTGGTGCCCGGTTGGGGGTTGGTGAGCGGCCGAGGAGGCCATGGATTCTGCTCGCAGGACCTGTCAGCGGGTCGCCTCAGGTCGGGTGGAGACCAGAGGAGCGAGAGGGTTCTCGGACGCACGAGAGATATCTAGAGGAGGTCAGGCTTGAGCTGGTTCGACCCAGTAAGGACAAGCAAGTATGGCGCGCGAGCGACTGCCGGCGACGCGTGGGACCGACAACCGAGCTGGGTAAGTGGAGCAGCAAGTCGGACCCCGAGGAATCAACAACGAGTGATGACCGAGCGCGGGTTAGGGACGAGCGTAGGAGCCGATGACTGGTATGTTGCTGCTGTCTGGGATGCGAGAGAGTAGGGTCGTCGTCTTGCTGTCGAGGGTCGTCGTCGTCGTCGGCTCCGTCGTCGTGCCCGTCTTTCGACCTGTCGTTCGCCCAGCAACGCTCATCTCTCGTCCCCTTTCCCTCCCCTCACCGACCCCGCCATGGCCACCATCGACCCCCAAGCAGCTCCCCACGAGGTCCGCGCGTCCTCGTATGTCGGCTTTGACTGTCCGTTCCCTCTCTCTTTGCTTCGAACGTCCGAGAGGGAGGGAAGAGATGAGGAAGGAAGGGAGGCGCGCGCGCGCCTCTCCATCTCGTCCCGACGAGTGTTGGTAGACCGCCTCGCTGGACCTCGGTCCTCGACCTTCGGAGCCTCTGCCTCTCGAGAGCAGGGCATGGGAGGTGTCCAGGAGGGCAACGAGCGGGTCAGACGGCCATGCTGCTCCTCGTCCATGCTTCGGGTGATCGTGTCTGGCTGGCACTTCGTCGTCCCCTTGTGTTCAGCCCAGCCGTTGCTCACGCCCCTGCCCTGCCCTTCCCTCACGCTCGCTCGTCCGCTCGCTCGACCGCCGGACGCCGACCCATCGCACCAGCCATCACTCAGCAGATTGAGCACAAGCTCCTGAAGCGCGGCTTCCAGTTCAACGTCATCGTCGTCGGTCCGTCCCTTTCCTTCCTTCCCTCCTAGCTCCGCTTTGGCCTCCCTCTCCCCCGCCTCACGCGTCGGACTCAAGAGCTGACGATTCAGGGAGCTTGGTCTGAACTTTGGGGGTGCAACGCAACAGGTCAGACGGGCCTGGGCAAGTCGACTCTGATCAACACGCTTTTTGCCTCGCATTTGGTCGACTCAAAGGGCCGAAAGGAGGTGGACGAGCCGGTGCGCTCCACGACCGAGATCCATGCGCAGAGCCACGGTGCGTCCCCCTCGCCCCGTCTTGCCTTGCCTTGCGTCGCTATTCCCTGCCGCTCTCTCGATCCCCGCGCGTCTTTGAAGTCGCATCATGGGCGGGCACCCCCCCCCCCCCTTCTCGCACACACAAGAAGGGCGCGCTGCTCCGTCTGCGCACGCGTCGACTTGTCGGCTCCCGGACCCCCCCTACCCGTTTCGCATCACGACCGAGACTGACGCCTGCTTCGGCTCTCCCCTCGCCCTCCTGAACCTCCCGCCTTCCGCGCTCGCCTTCCTGCTCTTCCCTTCAGTCATCACTGAGAACGGCGTCAAGCTCAAGCTCAACATCGTCGACACGCCGGGCTTCGGCGACCTCGTCAACAACGACGGCTGCTGGGACCCGATCGTCAAATATGTTCGTCGTCCTGCATTCCTCCCTCCCTTCCTCTCACTCAGCTCTCGTCCCTCCTCGCGATCCAGCCGTCGCTCTTTCGGCTGACCCGCGCTCGCGCACCCGCTCCCTCCCCCATCCCCTCCTTCGCACGCAACTGGGGCAATCTGGATCAGATCAAGGACCAGCACTCTGCCTACCTGCGCAAGGAGCTCACCGCCATGCGCGAAAAGTTCATCGTCGACACGCGCGTCCACTGCTGCCTGTTCTTCATTAGCCCGACGGGGCACGGGCTCAAGCCTGTGCGTTATCCTCTCTTCCGGTCCTCCCTCCTCTTCACCTTTGAGAACGGGGACCCGTCGCTAGGTTTCTGGTCATATCGCTGATCCCTACTCCCTACCTGCGCATGACGAGCAGATTGATATTGCAGTGATGAAGCGCCTGGCAGAGGTCGTCAATGTCGTCCCCGTCATTGCCAAGGCCGACTCGCTGACGCTCGAAGAGCGCGAGGCGTTCAAGGGCCGGGTGCGTTGACTCGCCCCCCCCCCCTTCTGTTCCACTTTCCTTGGTCCTGGCCCTGTTTTCCAGATCACGGCTCGTAGGAAGCTGACTCTTTCCCGCCCCTTATCCCCTCTCCCCCCCACCAACCTTCCCCTCTGCCCGTGTCGGCTCGACGTGAACAGATCCGCGCCGAGCTGACGCACCACAACGTCCAGCTCTTCCCATTCGACACCCCCGAGCACGACGCCTCCGAGCTCGCCCTGAACGCCCGGATCCGTGCCATGGTGCCGTTCGCCGTCGTCGGCTCGCACGAGGACGTCATTGTCGACGGCAAGCCCGTCAGGGGCCGGCGCAACCGGTACGGGGTCGTCAACGTCGAGGACGAGCGGCACTGCGAGTTTGTCTACCTGCGAAACTTTTTGACGCGGTGCGTGTCGACCCCTCCCTCCCTCCCCACTTCCCGCACACCTATCTCTTGTTCTCTTGCGCTGTCTTTTTCTCTCCTGGGCTACGAAGGCTGAACTGGCACCCGCCTACGCTCCGGGTCGATGACCGACAGAACCCACCTGCAGGACCTGATCGAGTCAACCGCGCTGACGCACTACGAGGCATTCCGGTCCAAGCAGGTCCGTCCTGCCTTCTCACCCACTTCCCTCTTCTTTGAACTTCACTTCCCCTTCCTTCCCCTTCGCTCGCAACGGGCACGCGCGCCCTTACCCTCTCTCAATCACGTCCACCCGCCTGTCAGCTCGCTAACCTCCCCCTCCCCTCCTCCTTCTCTTCCTTGCTCGCTCGGCGTTGCTCAGCTGCTCGCGCTCAAGGAGAACACGGCAAAGTCGCCGGTCAACGGCGCCTGATGGCATCCTCGCTTCCTCACTTTCCTTCCCAGTCCGTCGCCTGCGCCTTGTCGGCCGTCACCTGCCTCCATCCCTCCTTTCCTTCTTTGAGGACCCACGCCCTTTCCTCCTCCTTGTTTTCTCTCCCGGTCCAGACCACATCATACCCCCTGTCCTCTTCGTGCCCGGCCCTTGCGTTCTCGACGGACGGCAGTCGTCCTCTGAGACATATTCTGGCCCTCCAAGTTACCCCACCACACCCTTCTCTTCCCTTGCCGGGTTCTGTGCTTCGCGCGTATATCAGTTGCGACTCCGCTTTGGTCGACGGTCTCGCTGCAAAGGCCTTGTCGGGCGATGCGTCCTTTGCAGAGCGAGGCATGTTGGACGGGAGCAGTGCGCGGAGTGTGACGCCGACGAGACACCGCGCGCGCAGTCGATGTGACAACCCCCCAGCCCGCGCGCCGAGGCGAGGCGTCTTTGCTCTGCAGCAGCTGTCGTCCGTCCCTCCCACCACACCACCACCCACCCATCGACTCGACAACGATGCTCTCCCTAGCCCTTCCTCTCCTCCTCGCCTCCTCTTCAGCCTCAGCCCTCTCCCTCCCTCCTCGTCCTCGGACCGACGCCCAGCCGGCCAGCCTCCAGCTCCGGCACACCCCGCACGGCCAGCGGCGAGCCGCCGAGGTCGACGGCGACCTCAAGGGGTGGATGCGGCGCGAGAAGGCAAAGATCGAGGGCAAGTACGCGAGGCGGTCTGAAGCAGAGAAGCGGGACGGCAGCTCTGTGTGCGTTTGTCTCTTCTTTGCTTCGCAGGTTGAGGTGTGCTTGTCTTTGGGAGAGGGAAGGGATGGGACGAGGGCTGCGCATGCGGGGTGGGCAGGCTGGGCGGCCATCGAGGGATGGAAGGGCTCGACAGCGCCTGCCCATTCTGGTCACAGAGCTTGATTCGAGGAGGGGACCTGGACGATCTCTCGTCAACTCTGACTGTCGGGCCTGCAAGGTCGTCCGGGTGGCGAGAGGAAGGAAGGAAGGAAGGGATCAGGGAGGGGGCTCGCGACGCCCAGCCCAGCCACCTCGGCTCTTCACCTCTTGGCTTGCCTTCCCTGGCTGCGGCCGCTGACACCTCCTCATTTCACCCCATAGCCTGCAGGACCAGAACCTCGACGCCTCTTACTCTGCCATCGTCGATGTCGGCACCCCCGCCCAGGAGTTCGACCTGATCCTCGACACGGGCTCGGCCGACCTGTCCGTCTGCTTCCTCCCCCTCCCTCCCCTTTTTTCTGCTTGTCGCGCGCGCGCGCGTGCGTCATCGACCGGACGCCTCGTTTTGTTCGTCAAAGCTGACCTTCTTGCTTCACGACTGCTCTGTCGGCGGACTAATCGTGCAGCTGGGTCGCGGGCAGCGCGTGTGCGGCCAGTGCGTGCCAGGGCGTTACGGACTTCTCGACCGACTCGAGCAGCACATTCACAAAGTGCGTCCCCTTCTCCGCCCCTCCTCCCCCCCCCGGCCATACTTGGCCTTCCCCTCTTCCGACTTGAGGGGTCAGCAGGCTGACGAACTCCTCTGAGGGTTTCGCCCCTGGTTGCCTCTCCGCTCCAGCCTGACGACCGACTTCCAGATCACGTATGGCTCTGGCTCGGCCGTCGGCTACCTCGCCCAGGACACGGTGACCTTGGCCGGCATGACGCAAGACGCCCAGACGTTTGCCATCGTGACCGACACGGACGCCAACCTCATCTCGGACCCCATTTCGGGCTTGATGGGTCTCGGGTTCGAAAGCCTCGCCAGCTCGGGCGCGACTCCGTGGTGGGAGAACGTCGCGAGCAACTGGTCGAGCCAGGTATTTGCGTTCAGGCTCGCGCGGTACCGCGACGTGACGGGCGCATCGGCGACCGAGGAGGAAGGCGGCTTCGTCGACTTGTGCGTAGTCCTTGCTTCTCGCTGGACCTTTATCTGCCTTGCGCTCAAGACTGACGCGCTCGTACGACCTCCTTCCCGCTCGCCGCATCCGCAGCGGTTACCTCAACGAGTCGCACTACACGGGCGACATCAACTACATTGACGTCACTCAGGCTGCCTACTGGCAGATCCCTTGCCAGGGGCTGACGGTCGACGGCACGACGATCGACATCAACACGACCTCGTCGTCGTCTGGCTCGCTCAACCCCTTCTCGTCGTCGACCTCGTCCTCGTCGGGTTACCCAGAGGTCGCGGTCGACACGGGCACGACGCTCATCTCGGTCCCGACCACGACGGCCGAGTCGGTCTTTGCCGCCATCGACGGCGCCGCTGCCGTCAGCGAGAGCGGCTACGAGGGCTACTACACGTTCCCTTGCAGCAGCGACGTCAACGTGAGTCGTCTTCTGCTTGCCTGCTTTGTCTCGCCCCCGGCCGGCCGCCCGCTGACTCTTCCTGCCCTCCTTGACGTCGCACGCCCAGGTCACCATCACGTTCAACGAGGTGACGTACGTCATCAACTCTGCCGACTTCAACATTGGTCAGCTCCAGTCGGGCTCGTCCCAGTGCCTCGGCGGCATCTACGGCTCGGACCTCGGCTCGTCCTCGTCCGTATCGTGGATCCTCGGCGACACGTTCCTCAAGAACGTCTACTCGATCTACTCGTCCGACTCGACGACGGGCAACCGCGTCGGCTTCGCCGCCCTCGCCGACGGATCGACTGTCTCGAGCGGGACGGCCGGCAGCGGGTCGAGCGGGTCGACGACGACGAGCACCGGTGGAAGCTCGGCTGGCTTCCAGACGTCCTCCGTCGCCGCTTCGTCTGCAGTCCTCGGCCTCGTCGGCCTCCTCGTCGCCACCGTCGCCCACTAGATGACCACACCTTCAAGACCGCACTTTACCGCGCATGCGACCCACTCGAAACCCCCTTGTAGCCCTATTTCGCCACGACAACGCTCGCTTCGCTCCGTTCTTCGACTACGCCCTATATCGGCCGCTCGTTCGCTCCCCGGCACACCATCAAACGAATGCACACCCCTCTCTCCCTCCTCGCCCACAGCCCCTTTCAGCAGTAGCTCCGGTGCAGCAACTAGTCTGCTTGTCGCAACGCTCGTCTTTCCCCGCCCAAAGCCCCTGCCTGCCCAACCGACCGCCTGACACCCGGCCTCCAAGTCCTGTCCGCTCAACTTGCCCAACCCTCCCATACTCTACCTCATCCTTCTCTTTCCCCAGCCAATCCAGCTCCCCTCTTCGGACCCGTTCCTTCCCGCCCAGTCCTTTAACCCCCCTCCCACCTTCCTTGACTAGATGTAACAATCATCCCAGGTCCACCTCTGCCAACATGCCCACACGCACTTCCCCTTTTCTTCTCCCCTTCGCACGCACATTCTTGATGTACTACCTTCCCCTCGCTTGCCCTGGACGACGTGCAGGCAAGTCGGCGTCGAGCTGCGAGATCGACGCGGCGAGTCTCGGCTCCGAAGCTCCGCTGCGCCTGGCGCCCCTCGGGCCGACGCTGACGTCGACCACGCATGATTTTGGATCCTTGCGCCTCCTGCCATCCCCATCCATCCGCCCTGCCCTCCAGCTCACTCGCCGAGACCTGCCTCCCGCGCGCTCTCGCCCAAAGGGCACCGTTGGCCGAAACATCGCCGCCGGCTGATCTCAGGATACGGCGCGCGACTCCCAGACGGCCTCGTCCCAGGAGCGAGCGTCGAGCTCCACTCCGAGGGCTGACGACGCACCCTCGCGCTCCAGCTCAAGCACGAGGGACGGGATGACCAACGACAGACGGTGCCCCCAGGTGGCCCCCTCCCACGCCCGTCGTCGCCTACGGGCACTTTTTGGAGCAATCGGCATGAGTATAGTCAAACGGCAAGGGAGGACGACGCTGGCTGGCTGACGGCCTTGCTACGGGAGAGGCAAGAGCTGCCTTTGCCCTTCAGCACCGACCTCAGGTCCCGCAGCTCACCTTCCCAGGCTCCTTCCTTTTCCAAGAAAGGCCCGCTCTCGGCGTTCAGCACCACTATCAGCCAACACCAAGTCGGCCGACAGTCCTCTCAATCAGCATGGACGACGACGACGATGACAACGCCTCCTTCTCGTTCGACCCATGCTGCTGCCCGGCCTTCCGCGGCGAGCGCTACTCGCACCTCGTCTTCCGCCAGCCTGCGCCGGGCGTGCTCACGATCGCCGCCGTCCGTCCTTCCTCTCTCTATCTCACTCGTTGACGCACCTCAATCGATCCCAGCCTGATCCCGGGCGCACCTCCCCCCTCCCCCATGCTGAACGACAGCCCTGGCGCAGGTTCGACATCCTCCCCTATGGCGCCGTCACGGTCGTCTTTGAGCTCCCCTCCCCATCCCGGGACCTCGTCGCCGTCGTCGGCGGCCCTCCACTCGACCCGCCGACGGAGGACGCTCTGGCCGCCTGCTTCGGCTCAACCTGGTGGAAGAGGCTAAAGTGGATCGTCGCGCCGAGCGCGCAGGCTGCGCAAGGGCTCAGAAGCTGGGTCAGGGCGTTCCGAGAGGCGGTCGTGCTCGCGCCCGAAGGGCTCGGATTCGTCACCTGGGGTTTGCGAGTCAGGTTCCGTGCGTCACTCACTGTCTTCCCCTTGCTCGCCGCCTACGTCGTGCCTGCTCCAGGAAGCGCTCAGGCTGACGCTCTGCACCTCGCTCGACCGACCGCGCGGCGACCCTTCAGGCTTCTCTCCTCACTCGTGTCCGACCCTGCCGCCGGCGCTTGCCGAGCACCTCACGCTCGTCCCGTTCCGCACGTCGTCAGCGGCCGTCGAGCTCGTCGTGTTCCACCGGGCGAGCGGGACGCTCTACCAGTCGGACCTGCTGCTCAACCTTCCCGCCAACGACGCCTTCACCAAGGTCGGCAGGCCGTGGCTGAGTGGGCTGCTCGTGCGATCCTTCCGGCCCGGAGGGTGCGCCGCTTTTCTCTCCTTTCCCGCCGAGGTTGAGCGGATCTGCGAGCGTTGTCTCTGACCCTTCTGCTTACCGTCACTTGCGCGTACAGCTGGCTACAGCGCCATCGGATTAAGTCCTTTGGCCGCTCACGATCGAGCCAGGATCGCGTCAAGCAGGACGCTTTGGCGATCGCGACCTTGCCCTTCACGTGCATCGTCCCATGCCATGGTGTGCGTCCTCGACTCGCTCTATTGTCTCTCGCCCCTCCCCTTTTCCGAATTTCGACTGACGCAAACCTCTTACTGCGCATTGCAGGACGTCGTCGACGCCAACGCCCAAGCCGTCTGGCGCGCCGTCTTTGGCCTCGACCCAGCGGCGCCGCTGAGCGGGAAGGAGTCCTCGGCGGCCGGCATCGCCTCGAGTGCCTCCTCAATCGCAAAGGTCAAGTCGTGAAGCCGACGCACGACTGACCTCCGAACACCGAGTTCTTCGGCGGGGCTGCGGCTG
Organism: Cystofilobasidium bisporidii; assembly: GCA_014825535.1. Taxonomy (NCBI): domain Eukaryota; kingdom Fungi; phylum Basidiomycota; class Tremellomycetes; order Cystofilobasidiales; family Cystofilobasidiaceae; genus Cystofilobasidium; species Cystofilobasidium bisporidii. Next base: position 15,667 of record MVAK01000140.1, read on the forward strand.
CCCCCTCCTTACCGCCCATGACGACCCGCACGACAACGTTCCGCATGACCAATCTTGATGACCGATCACCACGATCTCGACTCCCAAGCACGCTCGAGATATCTCGAAGGACGCTTTGCCCCTCTCGGCTTGCGGCCGGCCGTTCCTAGACCTCGCAGAGATCGAGCAGGACTACTGTAGCACCGGCGTCGGGCGGGCGAGACCGACGACGACGACCATCCTCAAGAAAGGCTCCGGATCTCCTTCTCTCATGCGCTCTCACACGACACACTTCTTCATTCCAGATTCTCGTCTTGTCTCTGGCTCTCTGAACGCAATCTGCGCCTGCGGCGGATACCGATGCGCATTGCGTTCCTTTCCGTTGTTCCCGGGCGCGCGGTGCAAGCGTCCCCCACTAGCGTCAGCGCTCGATGGCGGTCTTTCATTCGCGTCTGCGACAAGGCTTGTAGCATGACCTTCGTAAGACCGTCGACGTTGATGCACTAGGCGGGGCTTTCGGTGCGCCAGCTGCAGCAGATGCCTCGACAAGCGCTCGACCAACGCGTGTGCAGGGGTGGCTGCTGCGCGCTCGGGCGCCTGCAGAATTTGGGCCGGGCCCCGCCTGCAGGTCGTCCGGGTCGACGACGACATCGCTGCACCCTTGCCCTGTCCCTCCCAGCAACTCGCCGACCTCGCTCAGGCAGACCCTCGAGCGTTCCTTTCTCCGTCGCCTGCTCTTTCAGCCGTCAGAAAGGAGGTCCCAAGCACAAATGGACGAGTTCAAGGTACCCGGTCTCCCAGCCTCGGCCGCCGCCGCCGCCGCTGCCCCCAGCAGCAGCAGCCATGGCGCTTCCGCCGAGGCCCTCCCGCAGGACCTGGCCATGATCCTCGAGCTCATGGGCCCGCCTTCGCCCGGCGCTGGTTTTGTGGGTGGACCCAAGGAGTCGGCAGAGGAGGTCATTCGGCAGATCGAGGCCGGTCGCGCTGGGCCCGCGGCAGGGGAGGGGAGCTCGCAGGAGGTAGTGGTGGGGAAGGAGGACGACGAGGAGGGGAAGGTCAATTCAGACGACGACGACAGCGACGAGTGCGTCCTTGGCTCTGTCCCACGCTGATCTTGCGGTCGCCTTGCCGACCGTGAATTTCGTGCTGATCACTTCTCCCTGGCTGGCCTCATTTCCCAGCTCGGACAGCTCGTCCTCGTCCTCGTCCACCTCGTCGTCCGCTTCCAGCGCCTCGCGCTCCGTCACCGGCACCGCGCCGTCTGCCTCCATCGTTGCCTCGCACGCGCGCAACGCTCAGGCCGTCTCGCGGCTCACGCGCGAGGCCTCGGCAGGCGCCGAGTCCGAGCCCGAGCTGCTCGACCCAGATTTCTTCAAGTCGCCCAACGAGCTGCCCGCGCCCGTCGCCGCTCCCGCGCTGCCGTTCGACCGGATTCCCGCGGGTCAGGGCGCCAGGGAGCTCGGGGTCGTCACGTCGGTCGTAGGCAAGCTTATGGTCATCAAGCACCACACTGGAGGTCCCGGGAGGTCAGAGGAAGAGATCTTGGGCGAGGGGACTGTTGTCTGCTGGAAGGACGGTCGCGTGCTTGGCGTCGTGCGTCCTGACCCTCTGGTCCCCCTTCTCGCGCATCGTGCGGAAGAGACTGACGCTATCATCCATCTGTCTGCTTCGACTACCTGAACAGGTTCATGACACCTTTGGCCCGTTGACGGCGCCGATGTACACGCTCATCCTCCCCGAGCCATTCGCCCCGCCCACTGCGCCGGTCGAGGAGGACGCGCCCGTCGCCGCGGAGCCATCCGCCGCCGCTACCGAGCGCCCGACGCAAAATGACATCGATGCTCCGACCGGCGAGGCGGTCAAAGAGCTTGCCCAACCCCTACTTGTCGACGAGCCTGGTGTCGTCTCCGAGTCGGTCAGGCCCGCGCCTGGTTCGCCGCCGAGGGACGACGACCTCGAGGTCGAGGCGCTCGTCCTCGCTGAGCCCGTCGTTCCTTCGCCCCCAATTGCGCTCGACTCCCCCATGCCCCCTTCTCCCCTTCCCTCGACCTCCACTCTGCCCGCCTCCCCTCCAGCACCGCACCGCGCGCTCCCGCCAGCGTTTCCAAAAGCCGCCCTCGTCGGCCTGACCGTCTTCTACCCCGTTCAGTCGTCCAACCCGGTCCCAGTTGCCCAGCTCAAGCGTCAGCGGTGGACCGACGCCAGCAACAAGTTTGACGAGGAGTGTGGCGAGGACGAGATGGATTGGTCGGACGACGAGGCTGAGGCCGCGGCCAAGCGTAGGCGCAAGCAGAGGTGCGTCCACGTCTCTGCGCTCCTTCCATAGTCATGTCTGCGCATCTAGCAGGCTGACCCTCGACTCGCCCCTCGCCCTTCTCACAGTCGAGGTTCAAAAGCCGGATCCATCCGCGGCGGTTCGCCAACGCCCTCGATGCACTCGCAATGGGGCGGCTCGCACTTTGACGCCAACTCGGACGACGAGGGCACGGTCCTCAACTACTCCGCGGTCACCGAAACCTCGGGCCTCGCCTCACTCCCCAAGCGGCCAATGCCAGTCGCCTACGACGATCTTGACGCCGGCGAGTACCGGGGCGAGTCATCCTCGGCTGCTAACGGCGGACCGGCCGTGCGTGGCGGTAAGAAGCGTGAGCGAGGTGGCGGACCGACAACCAGGGGCAAGGGAAAGGAGCGCGCATCGGACAGCCCGGTCTCCTCGCGTGGTGGGTTCGAGTCGCGCGGTGGTGGTCGAGGTGGGGGACGCGGAGGGTCTAGTGGCGCCCGAGGTGGCTTTGACGCTGGCCGAGGGATCGGCCGACCCCGGGGCCGCGGAGGACATGCTGGCAGCGGCCCGCACAACCCGCACGCATCATTCGAGTCGCAGACGCAGCAGCAGCAACAACAGCAACAACAACACCAGCTGCCTCCGACGCCCGCGCCGACGCAGCCTCCCTCGCGTCCCATGTCGCCAACTTCGATGGCCATTGCGCGCGCGACCGGTCAACTTCCCGCGGCACCACCGGGAGCAGGACTCGGTCAGCCGTCACCTAACATGTCGCCGCACGGCTTCCCTGCTCGGCCCTACTTCCCCCAGCAGCAGCCCTACCCTTACCCTGCGCCGTACGGTCACCCAATGTCGCCCTACGGGCAAAACCCTCCCCCAGGCCAGCAGCCCCCGCAGCAGCAGCACGCATTCGGCGCCCCACCGCCTGGCGTCGCCGGCCTGCCGCCTTTCCTGCCCGCACCCCCCTTCGCCTACCCAGGGGTGTACCACGGCCCGCAGACGCCGACGCCCAACCCAACCGCGCTCCAGCAGGCGCTCCAGCAGCAGCAGGCCGAGCACAACAAGCAACTGCTCGAAATGCAGCGCCAGATTGCGCTTCTCAGCCGCAAGCAGGCCAGCGCCGCGCCCACCAAGACTGACGGCGGCGGAGCAGCTGAAAATGCGCCGCAGTAGACGTGCGACGACACGCGGCACGGCTTGCACAGCATCGCATGATCCCCGTTCGGTACACTTGAATTATGGGTTCGCCGCACTCCCGAGCCAATCCGTTCGAGTCCGCACGCTCTTCTTGCGAGCTTCCCCGCGCGTGAGATGTTCAGCGCAACGCGGAACGACCGCGAGCAGCATCTGCACGTCACTCGCTTGCGTTTCCTCTCCTCGCGAATGATATCCGTGGTCGGGTTTCGGATACAAGTGGCCCATGAGGTGTCCGCGACGAACGCACGGGCCGTCTCCGCCCGGAGTCTGAGCTCGACCGACCGATCGTCAACCCTGGTTGCCGTCCCCTCGCTCTTCCTCCTCCCACCCAACCCTCGCACTCTGTCCCAAGAATGGACTGGCGAGGGACTGGGGACCCGCCGATCTTGGTCGACGTGCCATACTGGCGCGACACGTTCAAGCGGGAAGCACGATCTCGTGTCGAGCACGAAGTTTCAGAAGTGATCATCAAAGAGAGCCGGAAAGAGCAAAAAAGTGGGTGGACCGTGTCGAACCCGAACCGAGTGGGAGATGGCAAAGGCAGCATACAACATTCGCCTCGTACGAGCGAGGGCGAGATGAGAGCGTGAAGGACGACGAGGAGAACGCAGCGGCGCGTCTGGTATTGCGGATCTGGACGGGCGAAACAGGAAAGTCAGTCACAAGAGTCGCACTGAAGTTGCAACCACATGAGCAAGCAAGGAAGGAGGGGCAATTATGTCCCAAGGACACGCACCAAGAGGCCGGCATGGCGACCGATGAAGAGATGGGCGATCACGCGTACTTTGCGGCATCCTCCTCGGAGGGACCGACCGGGTCGCCGGTCGCCGCAAGGTTGCACTGGTGGAACACGCGGACCTGGTCGGGAGCGAATGCGCCGACAACTGAGTGCAAGACGCCGCGGTTGTGGAAAACGACCATGTCGAGCGGGTCCCAGTCTGATGGAGCGGCCCGAAGGGAGCAGAGACGTCAGTCTGGGCTATCCCCCCTTTGAAGCGAGCAATCGGGCGAAAGACGGCCGGACGAGAATGGAGGAGGATGGGAGGGGAGGACGCACCGTGCGGGTACACAAACTCTGGCGCGACCGCCGGCCGCTGCAGCCGATACACAATCTTGCGCACCTCCGCGAGGTCCTCAATCACCGCGCCGTCCGGGTAGAGCGCGTCGGTCGGCCGAGCTGCCGAGGCGGGCAAGGGGTCGATTAGGAGTGCCGCGACGGCCGACGGGTGGATCTGGAGGTGAAGGGCGCCCGTGACGGGATTCTTCCACAGCTGCAAATGTGACAAGAGCATGTCAGCAGGTTATACGAAAGGTGTTACTTGACTGTGCTCTAAGCCAGAGCGGGAAAATGATAAGGAAGGGCGGGACGTACTGCAGGGAACGTCTTGACCTTGTCCTCGGTCCACGCCGGAAGCTCCTCGGGCTTAAGCTCAAGCCCCTCGGACTCCAGACCGAGGCCGACGGAGTTGGATCGGGCCGACGACATCCAAACGTAAGGGTGAGGGGCCTGTTGGCCGGGCAAAAGACAAGCAGGAGAGGGTCGGAGGCGAAAAGGTTGAGAAGCAGGCGTCAGCTTGCAGTCGAAAACGGTCGCCACAGAGGGCAGATAGGCGTAGAAAGAACGAGAAAGGCGGACTCACGTATCGGACCTTCATGCGGACAGCGAGCGACTTCTCAGCAGGCGACAGTCGGTCGAACATTGTCGCGCCCGAGACGAACGCCGTCGTGCCGAGCGGGACGGAGAGCTCGTCGCCGGTGCCGTCGTCGTCTGCAAGTGAGTGCGAATGAGTGAGAGCGAAAGGAGCGAAAGCGGTCAGCATCGCCGCTGGAGTGCTGAAGAGCAGAACCATTAGGGGTTGGACACTAGAGGAGGGCAAGGAAGGCACGCACAGCGCAGTGTCTGCTTCGGACCCTTAGGCACCTCGAGCGCGTACAGCGTAGTCACCTTGGGCGGCGACAGGTCATACAGCGCCGCATCGATGTGCCACCTGTAGAAGCGCGTCTGGATCCGTCCGACGCAAGGAGTATGGGATATGTCAGCTTGCAGGAAAGGACGGGTGGCGGGGGAGGCAACAGGACGCACGATGCCCTTGGCCTCGTCCTCGTCCGATACGACCGTCTTGTGGAACGTCTTGTGGTGAGGGTGCTTAAGCTTGGCCTCCTGCGTTGACAAGACATGGAGAGGTAGGTCCAAGTAGAAGGTGGGGTCAGCTCGTCGTCACATGGGAGAGAGAGACGCCGAGGCGCGCAGCAGCTGCGGGCCACAGAGTCCCCCGCGCAAGGCAAGGACTGATCTGGGCAGGAGCGCACAGACGCGAGGCAAATGTACTCCAAGCCAGCCGGACAGGAGCGTAAAGCAGAGATGGACAGAGATTAGACGCACGGCGAGCCCCTCATGGTCATAGACGGTCCCGTTGCCGATGACCTGGACCTGCGGCTGACGCGGGATGGTCTTGAGGTCCGGGTGGAGGATCGACTTCTTCTCGCCCCCAGTCTTGTTGTTGCCGTGCCCGTAGCTCTGTTCAAGGTATGAAAGTCCAGGGTCAGTCGGCTGGACGAGAGGGAGACAGGGAGCAGAAGAAGTGGACGGACCTCGGACATCGGGTCGAACAACTGTAGATGGAAGGAGGGAAGGCGATAAGACCGCGAGCGCGTCAGCCGACCATCCCCCGCCTTCGCCAGCAAGCCATAGGAGCCAGGACACGCACCTTGGTCAGCTTGTACTGAGCCTCCGGGCTGACCTTCTGGTTCTTGAACAAAAGGCACGAGTGCTGTCGGGTCGGCAAGGAAAAGGGAAGGTGGGGAGTTCGGGTCAGCGGTCGAGCGGCTCGTCCGTCGCCGCGCAAGGGAGATGGGCAGGGTGGGGCAGAAAACAGACCTTGTACAGCAGGTCTTGAATCTGGGGAAGAGGTCATCAAGGTCAAAACTCAATGTCAGCCTCTTGTGATGCGAGTGCTAGGCAGACCAGAGCAAGGAGAGTGAGGGCAGGGAGGGCAGGAACGGACCTCGGCCAGCGTCGCGTCGTCGGCCGTCTCGAGGTTGATGCCGTCGACCATTCGACCGAACTGGCTGAAGTGGGCCGGGTTGGCCGTGGGCGGCAAAGGGAGCGGGGAGACGTTGAGCTTGGATGTCGTCGTGGAGACCATGGTGTGCGTTGTTTTGAGCGTATGTGTGCTGGTGGGGTAGGGGAGGAAGGAGTGTGCGCGAGTGGGTGGCAGGGTTGGGTCTCTTGAAGGCAACCGCCAGCCGATCAGCCCGCCGGCACCCTCCGACCGGCCGGACGGACCCCCTCCGCCCGACCGGGGGACCGTTGGCTGGGGGTTCCCACGCTCGATGGGAGCCGATGCCGACGGGCGGCTGACGGCAGCTGCTCCCGCGCTCATGCTCAGCCCGCCGCCCGCTCGACCTACGGATGGCACACTCTCTTGGCTTCTCACATCGGCATGCCGGAGGCGACTGACTCGGTCGACGCTGACAGAGACAGAGTGGTGTTGAGAGCATGCTCGCTTTGTCTTGCGAATCAGGCGAGAGGGGCTGGGCGAGCAGTGGCCATGCGAGAAGACAGGCCCCTTGATCTGACGTCGCTAGCGAGTCCCGGCCGGGGTTCCTGTTGGCACCACGGACCTATGGACCAGACGACGACCACGTCAGCGTGAGGTAGTGCCAACTCTCCTGGAAGATGTGACTGATTTGCGAGAGAAGAAAGCAGGGGTAGGGTTGTGAAGTCTTTGATGTATAGCTAGCCTGTCGATGTCGGTACGATGCTTGCCGAGCGACCACCTGTCGACCGACGAGCAGCCGGGCATAGTGAGAGCGCTCGTGCCAAGTGGTCCCGACGATATCTCGATGCCGATCGGTCAATCAGGGAGAGTCTCCGATGTAGGAGGGTGAGGGCAGGACTGCTGCCGCTGCTGCTGCTGCTGCAAAGACCATGGTCGTCAGGGGCAGGGCTAGAGTGCCGATGCAAGTGTCTTGTTGCCCTCCACCACCCTCCACCCGACTGCCAGGACCCCTCGACGACGATCCTCTCCCTCCCTCCCTCTCGTCTGCAGGGCTCCACCTGCCGACTCTTGCTATCTCGCCCTTGAAAGGTCAGTCCCCTTCAGCTGCTCGTCATGTCGCTACACCGCATGGAGGACTGACGATCATGCCCGCTCGCTTGCTTGTTCCTCCACCATCTCCCGCCCTCCATCACACACACCCCGCCCTCATACTTCAGCTCCCATCTCCCTCTTCTCCTTCCTTCCCTCTTACTCTCACTCCAGCTCTCAAGCAGAACCAAACACAACCATGTCCGCCGCACCAGCTATCCACCACGCAGTCCGAGGCGCCATCGGCAGCGGGCGCGTCGGTGCCATCACCGGAGCCGCGTCCGTCCCCTGGCCTCTCGCGCTTGCTCGCCTGACCTGGCCCTCTGCTGACATCATTCCTCCCCACCTTTTTCTCGCCCTCTTCTCCTCAGATCTGGGTGTGTCTCTTCTGCATCAACGTTCTACTCAAGCCGAAAGCCTCCGGAGCTGACCTCCCCGTCTCCCTTTGCGCTTGCTCGCCTGCCAGCATCGGCCTCGCTGCCGCTCATGCCTACGCCAAGCTCGACATGAAGCTCGCGCTGTGCGACGTCGACCTGGCCGCGCTGGAGCGGGCGGCCAAGCCCTTGCAGGCCCAGCTCGGCCAGGCCAACGTCCTCCTTTCAAAGGTCGACGTCGCCGAGATGGCGCAACTTGAAGCCTTCCGGTCCGTTGCCCTCTTTCGCTTTCTCTCCTCTCGCACCGTTATCAGCCCCGGGGACGCGCCCGAAAGCTGATTTTTTACCTCACTCCCTTTCACCTCGCCCGGCAACAGCGACAAGGTCCTCGACGCCTTCGGCGAGGTCAACGTCTTGATGCTTAACGCGGGCATCTCGACCGACAACGGAAAGACGTTCGGTCGCAACCTCGACCAATGGCACAAGACGCTCGACGTCAACTTGTTTGGCGTCATCAACGGCACCCAAGCGTTTGTGCCATTTAGTGCGTCCTCGCCATGTTCAGATCTCTCTGCCTGCCCTCTTCGACTGTCCTTTGAGGACGCTTTGCACCTTTGGCGTGTCAGGGAAGGTGGACAGGGCGCTGACGCTCTTCTCCCCCCTCTCCTGCCCTCCCGCTGCCCGCCTCCCAAAGTGGTCAATCAGGAGAACCCGTCGGTTGTCGTCGTCACCGGCTCTAAGCAAGGTAAACCCACCTTCCTGCTCATGCGTCCTGTTTCCGCTAGAGGCCCTTGCGCCTCTCGCGCGCAAAAAGCATTCTCTGGCTGCGTGTCGCCAGCCGAGCGGCCTTGGCCGGGCTGCTGCGCGCGCCCAGATCCCCTGCTCTCCAGCTCGACGGCTGACCCTCTCTTCTCCTCCAAACGCGGGTGACAGGCATTACTTGCCCTCCGTGCGTCCCCTTTCTCTCCCCTTCCTCTTCTGTCGCTGACCAACTAGCGCACTAACGGCTCTTCTCGATGACCCTTCAACGTGGCTAGTGGCAACGCCGCTTACAACGTCTCCAAGGTCTGTTGCCTCTGCACGTTCATCATCAGCCCGGCGCTCAGATATTGACGTCCGCTTCATTGATCTCCCACGCACGCGAAGGCGGCCGTCAAGGCGCTGACCGAGCAGCTCGCGCACGAGCTCCGCGAGGCGCACAGCGGCTGCTCTGCCCATCTGTTTGTGCCTGGTGCGTGGCCTCCCTACTCATCCTCTGTGCTGCCTTGCGCCTCGCTTGCAACATTTTGCACTTATGTCGCGACACACGAGGGGATGCATGGCTGACAATTTCTTTGATGGATCCCTCGCTCGTCGCTTGCGCCGGTCCGCAGGTTGGACATTCACGGGGTGCGTCACTAGACTCCTCGCCCCCCCCCCCTCTAGTCGCGTTCTAAGGTCGCTGACGCTCCCTTTGTCTCATCGCTGCAGCATGACGTCCGGCGGAGACATGACCAAGAACAAGCCGGACGGAGCGTGGACGGCAGACGAGACGGTCGGCTACATGCTCGAGAAGCTCGATGACGGCCAGTTTGTGCGTTCTCCTTTCTTCCCTTGTCCTTCAATCGATCGTCGCCTCGTTGCGCCCTTGTCTGACACCCGGAATTGCGCCCGACCCGAAGTACATCATCTGCCCCGACAACGAGACGTCCGAGGACCTCGACAAGCTGCGCATCTCGTGGTCGGCCTCGGACCCAATCTTCCGCCGACCCGCGCTGTCGCGTTGGCACCCCGAGTTCAAGGGGGCGTTCGACGAGTTTGTCCGCGAGGGCCTCCGGGGCGGGCGCGAGAGCCGGAGCTCGTCGAGGCCGCGTGGTAGGGTCGGGGAGCTCGGCGGCGAAGGGGAGAAGGTCAAACGCGAGGAGAGCAGGGGGTCGAGGACGCCCGCAGAGTCGTAAAGCGGCGGGCTAGGTGTGCACTCTCGCCGCCCGATCTCTTCAAGACTCATCTCCCGCGCACTGAAGTGGACGATGGCATGCGACGACCCGTCGTCGCCTTGTCAAAGCCCACTGCCGCAGACCTTGTCATCAGAGACTCCCGTGCGACGACCGAGAGGAGTGCGCCGCCTGCGCCAAGTGACAAGGCGAGGAACGTTGAGGGGCAGGGCGAGCATCGATTCGAGCAGTAAAGGAAGTCGAGCAGTGAGAAGTTTCGAAGCGAGTGAGGCAGATGAACTCCGAGGGCGTGCAAAGGAAGGCCGTGATGACAGTGACAGGCGGGAGGAGAGGCGAATCAGAGACCTCCGGTGAGGGGAGGGGGGAAGAGGAGCTCCTGGCGGAAGAGGGGACTTGAGTCGCAGCGGAGGCAGAAGGGGTCCGTTGAACGCGCTCCAACCTTGACCTTCCCGCACGCTAGCTCTTCGCCAATGATCGCCGGCTGAGCTCACGCGCGTGAGAGCAAGAGAAAGGTGAGCAGGAGAAGGCATCCATCGTACGTTAGAGGCATCAAGATGGAGAAGAGCCGGCGCGCATCACTTATAGGGTGCACAGCAGCGAAAGGCAGACGAGGGCCAGCGACTTGCGAGTGAGAAGAGCTGAAATGGGTAGACAAGGAGACCTGCGCACCCGGCAGATGTGGTATACAATGCTCCCAGAGCAGTACAGATGGTAAGTCAAAAGACGGAGCGGCCAATGGTGAATTGAAGTCAAGATGGGTCGGCGGGCAAGAGAGAGCGTCCGCGTTGCGTCTAGCTCGACCGTCGGATGGGTTGCGTGCGTGCCGCACGTGTACAAGCGCGCGACGAGCCATTCGAGTGAGGGCAGGTTATGGCTGCTTCTGCTCGGCCTCTTTGCGCTCGAGCGCGACTCGCTCGAGGCCGCCGACAAAGCCAAGAATCATGCGCTCGCGTTCGCGCTCGCGCTCGTCCTCCCAATTGCTGCCCTGCCGGCCGGGGTGCGACGGCAGCGCGGCGATTGTAATGGACGCCCGTCGCGAGCGCGAGCCTCCGTTGGCAAGCGGCGTGGCAGAGCCCGAGTGAGGCGGCGTTGGCGGGTGGAAGACGAGGCGCGAAGAAGTGGGAGACTGCACGTCGTCGTCGTCTTCATCGTCGTCGTCGTCGTCGTCGGCGGCGGTGTCCGACTCTTCGGCCTCGGACGAGGACGAGGCGTCCAAGCCAGACGAAGACGAGGTCTCGTCCTCCGACGCTGCATAGGCCGACTCGGACGGCGGCGGCGAGCGATGCTTTGGAGGCGCAGGTGAAGGCGGCCGGCTTTTGCGAACGACGTAAATCTCTTCCTCTGTCACCGGCGGGACGTCGACATCTGGCGAGGCGTCAGTCTCCTCGTCCTCCTCGGCAATCTCGGCCGCCTCCTCCGGCACGACCGTCCTCGCCATCGACGCCGTCGCTGGCCCGGCGGACGCCGCTCGGCCGGTCGACGAGGACGTAGGAGGTGACTGATGACCTCCAGGGCTGACGGACCGGTTGCGGCCCCGGCCAAACCGCAGCAGGCCGCCTCTGCGCTCGACAGCCACGTCGCCGCCGTCAATGAGGGCGCTCGAATCAGTCGTCGCCGACCCGCTCGACGTACTTGATGCCGAGCTAAGCGAACGCAACTTTTTGAACATCTTGCGCCCGCCCTGGACGACGAACGTGCCGAGGTCCGGAACCTCCTGCACGGTTGCCCCGTTGCCGCCGTTGGCATACTGGCGCGTGTAGGCCTCCCACTCCTCGTCCGTCATGGCGATCCACTGTACCTGACCGCCCTTGGCCGTGCCGGAGCCCTGAGAGTGCAGGAGAGCGCTCCGGGAAGCAACACCGAGCGAGATCGAGTGCCGGCGCTCGGGCGCAGGAGGTAGCGGCGCAAAGTGAATCTTGGAGGGGGCGGCCGTCGCCGTGGCGCTCGCCGCACTTGAAATCGAGGGCGCGGCAGCCGTTGTCGCTGATGGCGCGAGCTCGGAAGATGGTGACGCTGAAGCTGGAGGGAAGGCTCGAGCTGCCAGGCCGGCCGACGGATTGCGCAGGATGCTGCCCCGAGGCCCCTGCGACGCTGCCGCCGCCGCGTCAGCCGAGGCGTACGCATCGTCGTCCAAGGGCGATGCGGTGGTCGGACCAGACGAGGACGAGTCGCCCGTTGGCAGGGAGAGTGCCGCCGAAGACGAGAGGGAAGCTGGTACCGAGGGTGATGACGACGAGCTGGAGCTCATGCCGAGCGAGCGCTTGCCTGAGCAGAAGAGCCAGCAGCGCATGGCGAACGTCGGACCGGACGGAAGAGCGGCGCGCTTCAGCTAGACAGCTCAGCAGCGAGGAGAGGCCCCGGAGCAAAGAGGAAACGCGCACCGTCAAGAGAGGCCGACGGAACAGACGCGTCTTTATAGTCGGAAGGAACGGCCGAAGGGAGGGCTGGCTTGCTGCCGAGTGCCTTGGCGAGCAAGTAGCGGGGCGTTGTCGGGCGAGCTAGGGCGACGCGGACGGCGGCGGTCTGGAGCGGTCCGTCCCGAGATTGGATGGATGAGAAGGTCGCGCTACGACAAGGGCTGGACGCCGAAAGAGTGTCTAGCTAGTCGGGCAGGAAGAGGAGGAGGCAAGACTCCGAAGAGGTGCTCAGGAGGAGCTGATTTGAGGCCTGGCAGAGATGGAAGAAGGGGGCGGTCCTCTCAACGTCGTCTTCGGGCGCCGGGCAAGAGCTCGGACAGCAAGAGGCAGCTCGAGACGGCTTTCGCCTTCAACCTCGACAGGGCCCTGAACTTCAGCAGCATCGCCTCGGCTCCCCCGATCAATCACCCTGCCGCCTTCCTGCTAGCCTTGGTCCCTCGTTGTCCTTCAGTGACGCGCGGCCGACAACGTTCGCCTGTATCCCGGTCCCCTCCTCGCCACGACCGCCTCGCCAGGCCTCGCCTGTGGCTCGCTGCTTCTCGCCCTCCTCCGCGGCCGCCCCTTCGACCGCGAGCCCCCCCCCCCCTCAAGGCAAGAAGACCCTCGGTCCCCTTCAGCCCGTCGCCCACTCCTTCTCCCTTTCGATTGTACCTATGGCCTTCCCCCACCAGCCCCCAAAGTCGTCGCGGACCGGGCTCCGGTTGACGCTCTGGCGCTGGCGCGCCTTCATCGAGGGCACCTTTGGCCTCGGCATGATGGACGGCTGGGAGGTGTTGATCATTTGTACGTTCCTTCCTGGCTCTCCTTCTGCCCTGTATCACGTCGGGTTTGGCACGATTGAGCTCGGCAGGAACATGTGCTCCCCTAGCTGCTGCTACTGCCCTCGAGACGTCTCGAGGGGATCGATCATCTGCCGTCCCGAATCAGAGCTGACGCGTCCTCCTGCCCCTTGCTATCATCGCTTCGCCTTGCATCCCTTGCTGTCGCAACCGCCGCCCGTCGAACAGACTTTTCGGTCATCCTGTCGCTCTTCCTACTCGCCTACACCATCTTCTTCTACTTGCCGCAGCACATCAACTTCCTCCGCCGGCGCGCGGCATTCTACGCGCTCGGGGACGAGTCGGGCGTCCTTCTCGGTGCCGACGGCGTCGAGCTCGTCGTCCGCTGGCTCCGCAGCCTCGGGGGCAGTGAGGCAGGCGTCGCGGCAGAGCCGGGGCTGGCAGTGGGCCACGAGGCGCTCAAGAGCGTCGACCTCTAGAGTCTTACGCTATTCGGTCTTCGACGTGGGCAAGTTGCAGAGGGGTCCGTCGAGCGAGCGGCACGTCGCCGCCAGGCGCAGTAGGCCGGGCCCGCCAGCAGTGAGGCCCTTTGGGATGGAAGACGGGCTGGATCATGACTTCACGACGACCACTCGACCTCGCTGCTGCTGCCGACCGATCCGATCGCCCGAGATGTGCGCTCGCACGCGCTGACCTCGCCGCCCAACCGTCGTGCGCGGATCTCCCTTTAATGGCGTCGACTCGGTCTTCGAGCACGCTTCGACACGCCTTTCAAGCTTCACTCCCTGCCCACTACCACTTTCTCTCCGTCCGACGTCTGCTGGCCATCGACACACACACACACATCTATGCCTCCCTAGCTGGTCGACGGCCGGCCTGAGATCCGACCTCAAGCTGTGCGCGCCCTCCTTCTCTGTGGCTGTCGAAGCTGATCCCTCCTGAGACGCTTCTCTGCTTCCCCCCCGGAACGGATTCTTCCTCGCCTCAACAACGAACAAGAACTGAGCAGGCCGAGAAGCGCTCAAGCTGGGCGTTTGTCCCGCTGCGCTCGTCCAAGTGCCAGATCCATGACCGCTCTCACCCCCAGGCTGGCCAAGACTCGCGCTTTGGGCGAGCATCAGTCGACGTCCTCTCTCGCTTCTGACCATTACGTCGCGTGCGTCTGCTATACCTCTATTTAATCGTCACTCTGCCCCTCGATGGCGCGGCTGACTCGACCTTTGCCGTCGCGCACTCCCACTGCTTCATTTGCCTTGCCCGCACAATGGTCGATGAGGACTGATTGCCCTATTCTTTGGAATACCTGGCGTTTCGAGCAGCAACTGACAGCGACGTTTGCCCGGGCACAGCCGTTGACGGGTCACGATCCTATCGAGGACTTCCTTCTGCAGCTCGAAGACGACGAGACGGAGGAAGAGACCATCGACGACGGCTTGCCAGTGCGTGATCCTCCCTTGCCCGACCCTCCCAGTCGGCTGCCGCCGATGCACAACCGCTCCAAAATCGATGCAGTCTCGCCCTTCGCCTGTCGCTTGGACGGCGCCGAGCAGAAGGTCTTCATCAGCACCGTCCACAGCGCCAAGGGGCTCGAGTGGCTCGTCGTCTTTGTCCCGTTCGGTGCGCCAGGATTGGCTGCCTTCCCCCGCTGCCGGCGTCCGTCCTGGTGCGCATTCTGCCTGCATCCGAAGTCATCCATCTGGCAGAGCCTCAATCGCTGATTGGGAGCAACGCGGACTCTTTGGTCGGCCCGACGACGGATAGAGGCGCCCGGTACTCGTCCTGATCGACGCCTCTCCCAGGAGCCTCTCCACGCTTTCCTACCGATCGCCGCTCGTCACTCGCATCGCTGGCTCGCTGGCCACTTGTCGGTCCCGCATCCACCTCGGCTGCCCATGCACCCCGCCTGCTCTGACAGGAACACGCTCGACGGGAGGCTCGAACGCTCGCGCAAAGTGACCGCCGCTTGTACGACCAACTGTGGCGGCCTCAAAGTCCCCGACCAGCACTTTACGACAGGTGTGCCGGCTCGGTCATATATCCATCCTGCCTAGCTGCCTCGCAATCTCTGATCGCTCACGGCAGAAGGACCTCTGAGTGGCGACGATGAAAGCGGTGCATGAGTCGCGAGGACAACCCGGGCAGAGAAGCCATCGCCGCAGGCGGCCGCTCCCAGCCGGCCGTGATCTCGCCGACGGCTATGGCCGCGCGGACGACGTGAAGGGAGGATCAGTAGTAGCGAGCTGCATACAGCGTGCCCCACCGCGGGCCTGTCACGCTGTCCCTATCGGCGCGCAGCTGTACTCTCCTCAGAGGAGGCAGACCGCGCGCAGCTTTGACCGAGCGAGGTGAACACGTATATTCCCGACGTCGGGACAAAGAGTGCCACAAGACGACGTCAGTGGCCCTCTTGGATCAAGATCGTCAGCGCAAGCAAGGGCGCAGCCCGGCGGGTTGGTGCAAGCAAGGGCGGGGAGGTGCTGAAAAACAACAAGACCGGAGCGGCGTCACCGGTGGGCGCGTGCCGTTTCTTTTTTCCGGCACTAGAGGCGGAGGCCCTCGGCTGCGCGGCAAGCGGTCCCGCAGCAGGCTCGAGGACGCGCGCGGCGGTGCCGCCGCCCCACCCACCCCGCACAAGGCTCCCTCGTTTCTCTGCGCCCCCCCCCCCTTCCTTCCTGCCTGTCCCCTTGAGCCTCGACCTCCTCTCGTCCTTCTATCGGCCTGCTCTCCCTACCCTCGGCCCCCCTACCTCCTTCCCATCCTTCGCCTTTTTTTCCTACCATTCTTCGTTCGTCGGTCTCCCAGAGAAGCTTCTGCAGCACAACATGGACAACAACCGCCGCCCTCGCTCGCCAGGGGCGTCATCGCGCGCGGCCTCCCCAAGCAGCAGCAGCGCGCCGGCCTCCTCAACCTTGCCAAGCTGCCAGCAGCCACCGCTGCCGTCGCCGCAAAGACGACGGTCGCCCTCACCTGCCGGGCGACTGCCTCTCCTGCTCTCGCCTAGGTCGCGTCCTCTCGCGCGGCACGCGTCGTCGCCCAGCAGCCATTCGTCGGCCTCCTCGTCTGACGGCTGGGATTCCGACGACAGCGGCTCCCTCCTCGGCAGCCGGCGGACGTCAACCACGACCGTCAGCAGCGACACCAGCAGCGTCAGCGGCGAGTCATCTGACGACGAGGACGAGGGCCGCAAAGCGATTGGCTCCTCTTCGACAACGGTCGCTGCTCGTCGAGACTCGGCGCGTGCCCAGGAGGGGGAGGAGGCGCGTGCGGGCGCGCTGCGGCTGCCGCCAAGCAGCCACGGCGAAGTCGCTGGGCATGAGTCGGCGCCTCCACCATCGCTCACCGCTCAGCTCGAGGTCGAGCCAGCCAGCCCAGAGCTCGCGTCCGAAGAGGACGTGGCCCGGGAGGAGCGCGCGTTTCAGACGCCCTCGGTCAGCCGATTTGCTCCCTCGCTGGCGCGAGCGGCAGCAGCATCAACCAGCACGGACAAATCGTTGCTGCCCCTGTACTGCGCCCCGGCCACAACCCGGCTCCCTCTGTCGGCCAGCCCGCCAGCTAGCCAACCGAGCTTGCTCGAATCACTCCGGCATGCGCTCGCTCGCATCACGCCAAGTCCGGCGCCGTTTTCCCATTCGCTCTTGCACGACTCGTCTGTTCCCGCGCCATCACCGTCGTGGTCGCCCAGCAGCTCGGGCTCGCCCGCCGCCTCGCCTGCCCCCCATCAGGCGGCCGCCCATCGGCATGCCCCGCGGTATAGCATCATTTCGTCAACGTCGCCGCCACCCTCATCGCGGACGACGACGACAACGGCCGTCAAGCTCGGCCATTCGGCCGCCATCATCCTCCTGCCCGCTGTCACCTTCTTTTTCGTGTCGGTCGCGTGCCTGTGGCTCGCCGGCGACCTCTACTACTACCTTGGCTTCGCGCTCGGCTTCCGCTCGCACGCCTACAAGGTCGCTTTTTGGGCCATCGTTGCTGTTGCCTGCGTCGGCTTTTACTACGGCGGCGTGCGTCTTTCCTCCGCCTCTGTCGTGCCTCGAAGTTCCTCCAATGCTCGGCTCCGTGACTGACGCTGCTCAGCCCTCCATTCGCTCCTCCTTTGACAGTTTTGGATGATCATCAAGATCGGCCGACGTCTGTCCGCTCTGTGGGACTGGGACCTGACGATGTACGAGCGGCCGCTCGCGCCCATCCTCCGCCGATTGCGCTTCGTCTCGCCGACGCCCGACACGTCGCTCCCGCTGTTCGAGGCCCCGCCGGCCGGGGAGCGCCGGTCGGGCGAAGGCCAACGGCTGCTCGAGGGCGTCGTCTGACCCTCGCATAACGCTCCTTTTTCCTATCCCGGACTTTTGCTACTGCCGACCCACCCTCCCTTTCTAGGATCACCCAACCATAGGGCATCCGCAAATCCAACCACTTGTAATGACCTCATCCCCTTCCACACCTCCTAACGACAACGCACACAACCCCAGATGGGATCTCATGCATGCACGCTCGTTCGCTCGCTCTGCCTCCCCCCCCCCCCCAATCCAAAGCCTGTGCCCGAGACGGACCTCGAAACGGACGTCGGATGCGCCGGGCGTGCACAGCGGGAGACTTTCTGTGCTGGCGGACATCGTGCAGACGTTCATCGATATACAAAGAGTGAGAAGAAGTCAGAGAGATGCAAAGCGTGCGGAGAATCGACGTGAGAGGATGGGGGGACCGGGCGAATGCAAAAGGACGAAAGAAGGATACAAGGGGTAGAGAAGAGCCCGGAGTAGGAGGCAGGGTGGGTAGAAGACAGGCAGGGCTGCGCGCAAGGCAGGTCAGCTGCCGGATGGCGGACCGAAGAGTGACATCCGGGCATCTAGACAAAAAGGCGAGCGACGGAAAAGAACCGTGTGAGGGCTTGCTCTCACCAGCCAGCGTCTGCCTTGAAGCTCTTCTTGGACTTCTTCTTCTTGTTGCCTGCCTTGGCTGGCGGTGCAGGCGAGCGACGTCGGTCCTGCAGGTGTCAACCCAGTCGGAAAAGACCGTCAGCGTTTCAGAGAGCCAGCCTCAGACGTTGTTGCCGGGCGATCAGCCGAGTCGGACGCACGACGGCGCCGTCCGTTGGCAGGTCCTTTGACTTTGCGAGCGGGCTCGGCTTGGCGCTCGCGCCATCGGGCGTCTGGCTCCCGCTCGAGCTCGCGTTGTTGCTCATGCTCGGGCTCCCGGCGAGCTCAGCCCCGGCCGACTTTCCGAGGCTCGTCAGAGTTCTGGCGCGAGGTCCGGGTGAGAAATACAAAGAGCGCAAAGTCCTCGTCAGCGGTTGAAAGTGACGGTGCGTGCGTGAGAGTCGCCGGAGCAGTGTGGGCGATATGACAACGCACGACTCAGCCTGGCGGAGGGTCTGGGCATACAGCGCTATTTCAGACTCTGAAGGTTGCGTAGGGTCCCTCAGAGGAGGTGGCGAAGAGGGAACTCTGCGAGAGTTGCAGCAGCAGCAGGGCGGCAATGCGGAGGAGGGTGCGAGCGGAGGGACGTTCGAGGTCGAGTCAGAGCTGCTGCTACTGTTGCATGGTCGACAGATCGCCAGGACACTCACGAATGTTCGTCTGGCCGCTGCGAGTCGGCCAGCAATGGCGAAGTCTCGCTATTCTTCTGCGGAGGTGGGCGCAGAGGTCGGGCCTCAGCCAAGGTCTCGGGGAAGGACGTGTGCAAGCAGGGCTGAAAGGGGAGCGTCGACGCACGGGATCCTTGGACCGGGCGCCGCAGCAGCCGGCGAAGAGGTCGAGAAAACCCATCCGAGGTCGAGGAGGAGAAGGCTACTGAGAGGCTTGAGGAGGTTGCTCGTCGGTGAGGCAGGTTAGACGGGTGCAAGACCGCTGCAGACCTTGTTGAGAGGTTGGGCCAGCTCGCGCCAGGAAAGCGAAGCCCCGCCAACAGGTCGGCATTCCGAGTCTGCATGGCTGGCGCGCAGCAACCGGCAGGTAAGAGGGCCCCCGCTGGCGGTCTTTAGAGCAAGCAGCAGCAGCGACGACACCACCTTGCGTCGGCAGGATGCGCAGAGCAAAGTATCGTGCTCAGCGTCAGGGCAGAGTGCGACTCGAGTGCGATACTTGAGGTATCGCCGCTGAGATGGACGGCAGGGGACGCTGGAAGAGCTGAAGCCTCCACCAGGGGGCCTCCTCACGCGGAGCTGCCCTCCACCCTCGCCCTCCCAGACACGATCCCTTCCCCCCGAGGCTTCATCAAACGAACCGAACGAGGAGGCTTTTTTCGTCCTCGACCTCGCTCTGACTCCTGACCACGATCTCTTCTCACCCTTCTCACATCCGTCCGCCCTTTCAGTTCAGCGACGTAGGATGTCAGACAAGACGTCAACGCTCCAAGGCTCGCCCGCCTCAAAGGACCTCGACCCGCTCGAGCAGCAGCACCAGCCCGCCTCGGCCAGCCCCGCGCCCCACAATGACATGGCGCCCGACCCTTCGTCAGCGGAGAAGGGCCACCAGCAGCTACCCACGATTCACTCGGGCACCAACCTGCACGAGCACGGCAACGCACGCGAGAATCTTTACCCGCTCATGAGCGCGCCGACTCTCAGGGACCTGCGCGCCAACTCTGAGGCGCTCCAGGCTCGACGGACGCGGTCGCGGACGATGTCGATGTCGTCCAACCCGCGCGAGGCTGCCCTCGGTCGCGCCCTGTCGCGTGTTACCTCGCCGTGAGTGCCTTACCCTCTGCCTGCTCTTCCAGTCAGGTGGACCTAAACGAGGGGGGCCAGTGCAGCCAGCTTTTGCAGCCGCTCAGGGCAGTCTCAGACGGGCATCTCGCTGACTCGCCGGTTGCCGCTGTCCTACCAGTCCTCAAGTCGGCCTCTTTGGGGATAGCGCGCCCGGCGAGGATGATCTGTCGGGCATGCGCCCCCCCTTGAATGAGGAGGAGGCTGAGCAGGACGAGATGTCTCGCGTGCGCGATCTCGAGCGCCAGAAGGAGGGCGACAAGGTCTGGGAGGTGACGTGGGATGGGCCAGACGACCCCAAGAACCCCAAAGTGCGCGATCCCCCGCCATGTTCGTGCAGCACGCTTCTCTGCGGCTGACCTCGAGGCTGCTCGCCGACTGCCAGAGCTGGTCCCCACTGTATCGCTGGTACCTGACCGGCATGGGCGGCACGCTCGTCCTCAACGCAACGTTTGCGTCCAGCGCGCCGAGTGGTGTCCTCGCCGAGATGCAGGCCCAATTCGGCATGGGCCGCGAGGTCGCGACGCTGCTGATCGCGCTCTTCGTCGCCGGCTACTGCGTCGGCCCCCTGATCTGGGCACCTGCCAGCGAGGTCTACGGTCGACGGCCGACATTTCTCATATCCTTCTTCGTTTACTGGATGTAAGCCTCGCGCCTCTCTCCTTCTTGGCCCTCGCGCCGGCTCCCCAGCTCATCCCGCCCCCCTACCTCCTGCCCAGGTTTCAAATTGGTTGCGCGCTCAGCAAGAACACGGCCAGCATCATCGTCTTTCGTTTCCGTGCGTGGCTCACTTCGCCCTCTCAAGGCTGCGGAGTCCCAGCTGAGCCTCGTCCCTCTTTCGCCCGCGCAGTGTCGGGCGCGTTCGCTGCTTGCCCTCTTACGAATGCGGGCGGGCTCATCAGCGACTGCTGGGACGCAGATCGTCGCGGAATCGCTCTGGCCTTCTTCTCTCTCGCTCCGTTCGCCGGGCCTGCGCTCGGTCCCATCGTTAGCGGGTGAGTGCGCTGCTGATATGCCCAACGTCCCCCGCTAGCTTCCTGATCATTACTCTGCAAAATTCTATCTCCCACAGCTACATGGCCACGGCCGGCGTGCCTTGGCCAGACTTGTTCTGGGTTCTCTTCGGCTTTGGTCCGTCGCTGCTCTTTGCTTCTTGGCTCTTCTTCACGCAGGCCCGTGCTAACCACCCGCCCCTCGGCTCGCCTGTCGACAGCTGGCCTATGCTTCTTCCTCATCGTCTTCACCGTCCCCGAGACCTACGCTCCTAAGCTGCTGGCGGACAAAGCCAAGCGGCTGCGCAAGGAGACCGGAGAGTCTCAGTGGTACGCGCCGCTCGAGCGCCAGAGCGTCACTTTCTCGGATCGCGTGCAGGCCACTCTCCTCAAGCCCTTCAAAATGCTCGCGCTTGAGCCCATGCTGATGGCGACGACACTGTACATGTCCTTCGTGTGCAAGTCCTCTTCATCATGCGCAATCTTCGACGTTGCAACGCGCTGACGATCTTCATCTACGGTCCTGTTTTTACAGACGGCATCCTCTACCTTCAATTCGAGGCTCTTCCCATCGTCTTCACGCAGCCACCTCCCGCGGGACACGGCTTCAGCGAGGGCGCGACCGGTACGCGCCTACCCGACTCGCACGCTGAGAGATATCCACAAGCTGATGCCCATTTCTGTCACATCGACCCGCCCCGTAGGCCTCATGTTTCTGCCCATCTTTCTTGGTGGCGCTCTCGCTGTCGGCATCTACATTGGTTATTTCAACCCGCGTTACGTCCGGGAGCACCATCAGGTCATGCAGCAAGGCGGTACGATGGTCGCGCCTGAGAAGGTCAGTCCCTCCCCTCCCATTCCCGACTTCCCGCTCGCAATTCGGCCCTGATGACGTGATTTAATTGGCTCTGCAGCGCTTGGAGATGGCCTTGGTCGGTTCCGTCTGCTTTCCCATTGCCCTCTTCTGGTTTGGCTGGTGCGTGTCGATCTCGGGCTTGCGGCGCACCCACAAAAGCCGCTCGGCTGACCTCCTGTACTTGACTGTCTGGTTTGCCTTCGCCAGGACTTCGTACTACTACATCTCGTTCTGGGCGCCACTGATGGCCCTGGGCCTGCTGGGCCTCTCCATTCTGTTCCTATTCTTGGCGCTTTTCAAGTGCGTCCCGCTTTGGCCTCCTCCCCCACCCACACTTCTCCCCTGCGCGTCCCCGGCCTGCTGTCAGCAAGCATCCCAGCTGACCCTCGTTCGATCTCACGCGTGCCCGTGTGCTCGCAGCTACATCGTCGACGCCGTACGTCTCACCCCTGAATCCTGTCCCAACTTTCGGGTGCACTGCTGATTGATCCCTTTTCGCCTTTCCCAGTACCTCTTCGCTGCTGCGAGCGCCCTCGCCGCCAACACGATCGTTCGCAGCGCCTTCGGCTTCGGTTTCCCCCTATTCGCCTCTGTCAGTTGTCCTTCCCATCTCGTCTGTGGACAAGCGGTCTGACGTCCTTCCTCTCCTCCGCCGCATCTGTTGTCCTCGAAAGACCATGTTCGAGGTACGCCGCATCACTTTAACCCGCGACCGCCTCTCTCACCATGTCCCCAACACTAATCTGCCCCGTACCCGCTGCAGACGCTCAATCCGCGCATCGCCTCAACTGTCTTGGGAGCCATCGCCGTTGCCTTCGTGGGTCTGGTTCTCGAGCCTGTGCACCTAACGCCCTGCCATCGAGACCAGCTCTCAGCTGACGCCACGCTCGGCATCCTTCCTTCCCTTGCGCAGATGCCAGTGCCATTCCTGTTCATCAAGTTTGGACCAGCGCTTCGGTCTCGCTCCCGATTCTCGCCGCACGCCCAGAAGAAGTGAAGACGCCTTGCAGACGTTCATTGTCGCCTTCGTCACCAGATGTGCACCGCCGCCGCACGCGCGACATGCGCCGCTGGCGCATCCCCACCTTAGCTCTAGATCCTTCCCCTTTCGCTATGATCTTCTTCTCTCACACCGTCTTCATGCATGCCCTCGCAGTCTAGTCTCGAGCAGTTGGACGGGGAACGAGATGCGAGCCTCGATCGGTAATCGGGGTTTCATGCCATCACATCAAGGATGAGGTCGCGCAGGGCCGCCGCTCCAAGCGTTGGACATCGGCCGAAACGCGCGGACCTCTCCACTGACAAGATCGCCGAGGCTGAACTCGCCTGGCCGCGTCAGAGGAGAGCCGCCCACGTTGGCCTGCAGGACCCGCACCGGCTGGGCACCTGCGCCGGACCAGTCTGCGACGACGACTGCCGTATGGCCTGTGGTCGGGTCGCCTGCCGTCGACGTACTGCTCGATCCGTCGCTGAAGTAGCTCTTGAAGGTGGCGTGCTGCAGGGAAGAGGCAGGACGAAGGGAGGTTTAAGAAAGCCCGGCCTTTGTAGAGGCGGAAAACGTCGAGACGCACCACAAACTGCAGAATGTCGCCGCGACGTATTCGGTGCTCTGGTCCCCAGGCGACAGCTCCCTCGACGTTGACGAAGACGACTTCGCCAAAGCTGACGCCGACGGCCTCTGCCAGGCCTTCGAACTCGCCACCGCTCTCGTCGACTAGCTCGCGCGAGACTTCCTTGAGCGCGTGATCGGCCAGGTCCCAGCACTCGCCCCGCCCGACCACCGTCCCCTCGTGCGCCTCGGCCCACCGCGCGACGCGCTCTCCAAAGACCTCGGCTGCCGATGCGAGCTCTTCGACGGTCCGCGGTCGCGGCAAGCCTGTCTGGCGCTGGGTAACCCTCGGCGCCCGCGTCGTCAGGCCGGCGCCCCATTCAATGGTGACGAAGCCGCGCGACCGGTCGCCGTAAAGAATGCCGACGTCCAGCCGACTCGGTCCGCCTCCGGCGCTGAATTGGCCACCCGCCGCAAGGCTCGTGTGCGGAAGTCGCAGAAGCGCATCAGGGAACGTGAGCGGCTGCCGACAGAACCACTCGGACGCGAGTCCCAGAGCGGGATCTGAGAGAGGTCGAGCCTGCGGGCTGGGCACGATCAAAGTGAACGTGAGCGGCGGCGGCGTCTCGGGTCGAGGAGGCGATTTGGGTAGCGCCAAGGTAGTCGTCAAGCCGGGCCGACGTGGAGGGGGCGCTGGCAGGTGGACGCGGGAGCTGACCGGGCCCTGTACGCTCGTCGCCGAAAGAAGCGGTTGCCGAGTAGGGATCGGTGGAGGCTTGCGCTGCGCGCCGAGTGCGATCGATGACACCGCCAAAGAGAGATCTTTGTGCGATGGGATCGCTCCTGGTGAGCGGGCCAGGCTCGCTTCGGGGCTGCTGGCAGACCTTGAGGGCAACCTTGGAGGAAGCCTGGGCGGCGCGCGCGAGACGGCCTGGGGGTCCGCCAGGCTCAGGTTGTCGACTTCGGATAGATCAGCGGGTGCGTCCGAAGTCACTGATGTCGAGCTATCGCTCGAGGGGACCTCGCAAACGGGTCGACTCGCGGGAGTGGGGGCCGGCACAGGTGGTGGTGCGGCGGCGGCGTGAGGAGGGGGGCGTGAAGCAGCGAGGCCCCTTCCCTTGAGGGCTTCTAGCCGATCCTCAAGCGACATGAACAAGGGCTCTCTTTCAGCGCACACTGGGTTTTGGCTGGCGGAAGAGTCCTTGAACGGCAATACCGCAGGAGCTTCGCCCGGGGTCCTCGCCCGCCCAGGCAGCGATGGCGGCGGACGACGAGGTGGCGCCACTTGGGCGGCAGGACCACGCACCTCGACGTCGTCGGCCGTATTTTGTCCTCGCACGCTCGGCGGTGCAGGAGCCCTCGCTCCTTCGACAGTGGCGACTGACGATGGCGGGCGAGCCGGAACGGTTGCACGTCGAGCAGTGCTGGTGGGACCATTGGTGAAAGTCGACGGCCGGGTATCGAACGGGACAGGAGGCGGGAGGCGGTCCAGCACAACTCGCTGCGAAGAGCATCAGAAAAGCAGACCGGCAACTCTCAGCCAAGAGGCAGTAAGGAAGATAGACGTTGAGGATCGGACGGCAGTATGCGCACCTCTGACTCCTTGAGAAGCTCGAAGTAAGCCATCGGCGCGGTGCCCGCAGCTGTCGACCCGTCGGCGAGACGCACTTGCCACCATTGCCTACCCGCCCCCCGCCCTCATCTTGGGTCAGCCTTCGATTAGCCCAGGGAACAGGCGGCTAGACCAAGCTCACCCTGGGACGATCGTCGCAACGACCTCGTAGACGTCGCCCTTGCGCACGGCTAGGTCGGTGTCGTACTGCGGGCGGTAGCTGAAGAGGGCCCTGGCCCGGCGGCCGGCTGAGACGTCGTCGCTCATCGAGACGGAGGTGGGGGGGGGTCCCCTATCGGAGCGCCTAGAGACAGAAGGCGAGACTGACGATGTTGAGTGACGGGTGAGGGTCGGACGGCGCCGGTGTCCAGCGAGAGCAGGGTCGCTTGGACGATGGGCGTCGGCTCAACTACGTCTGCCTCTTGCGCCAGCAGGCAGCCCGTGTTGTAAATAGGGCCTTACGCCCGTCACATCGTCACTGTCCTAGCCTTTCCTTCTCTTGTCTCTCTCCTTGGTCTCTCCCTCATCTCAGCCCCACTCGTGACTCGGCTCCTTCTCTCCTGGGCA
>MVAK01000141.1:0-39380 GCA_014825535.1 Cystofilobasidium bisporidii
GGGGGGGGGGGGGGGGGGGGGGGGGGGGGGGGGGGGGGGGGGAGGGGGAGGTGGGGGGGGCGGGGGCGGGGGGGGGGGGCGGCGGGGGGGGGGGGGGGGGGGGGGGGGGGGGGGGGGGGGGGGGGGGGGGGGGGGGGGGGGGGGGGGGGGGGGGGGGGGGGAGGGGGGGGGGGGGGGGGGGGGGGGGGGGGGGGGGGGGGGGGGGGGGGGGGGGGGGGGGGGGGGGAGCAAAGCGAGTGGGGAACGGGTCAGCAAAACCCTGCCCTAAGTCGACCGACCTGCGCGCACTCGTCCTCGACCTCTTCCCTGCCCCCCCCCCCCCGCAAGTCCGCGCACGCGAGCGGGCGACTCGACCAAAGGGCCCCGGGGGGAAGGGGAGGGGGTCCATCATTGACCAGGGCAAACGACGAAACCGGATCGATCCGAGCCGAGCGCAGCCTCGCGGGCGAGAGACAGCGACGACGACGAACAACGCACTGGATGATGCCGGCCGCGGCGGGTGCGACGAGGCCGAACGTGTGGACGTGGGCCCTGTCGGATGTTGGCGATGAAGCAGACAGGCCGGGGATGGAAAGAGTAGGCATGGGTCAAGACACACTGTCAGTGACTGGCTCGGTCGAGGGCTCCCGCCTTGGCCTTTGCCAGAGGACGAGGGTGGAGGAGGGGGCAAGGAAAGAAAGGGGGCAACTGGAAACGACCCACATGACGTCGTGCCGGCGCTTCTTCTCCTCCTCAGCCGCGAGCTTGAACTGCTCTGCGTCGAGCGTCTGTCGTCCCCGCGCGCGTCAGGCGCCATGCACCACCACCCATACCCCAAGACGGCGCGTCAGGTCGACCGGTTCATCACTCTATCTAGCGCTCGCAGGAGACGAGGGAGCAAAAAGGGAAGCGGGGGCGAGACGGACGAGGTTGTCCTTCATCTGCTCGATCGCCAGGTCCGAGATGGGCAGCCCGAGCTCCTGCTCGGCGATGGCGAGGTTGAGCCAGAGCTGGGTCCGAGGAGGGAGGGAGAGGGGGGGGGGGTTGGGGACGTCCCATGCGGTCAGAGGTCAGCGGGCGGCGACGGCGTTGGTCGGTCGAGAGGCGTGAAAAGGGAAGGGGCCCGTCCGACCAAAGATGAGCTGAGATGGAAGAGAGAGAGGACGCGATGTACCTTGCGCCAGGTGCCGAACCGCGTCTTGAGTCAGAGGGCGGGACCCAAGGGCAAAGGAGGGAGGTAACGGGGTGGGTGGGGCAAAGCTCGTCCGTCAGCCTCAACGCTCGAAGCCCCGACGGCGCTCGCCGAGGAGAGCGCGGCCAGCGCAGGAGACAGAGCACAGGTTCAAAGGTGAAGGGGGGGGGGACTGACAGAGTTGGAGAAGAGGTTCGACATCTCGGCGCTCGCGTAGCGCCTGGCCGAGGGACGAGCGACAGGGTGCGGAGGTGAGGAGAGCGACCAGGCGGCCCGCAGAGGTCAGCAGTACGTACGAGAAGAGGCCAGGCAGCAGACGGTGAGAGAGAGAGAGAGACGGACGAGGACAGTGGGGTCTGGTACGAGTCCATGGTGTGTCTTGTGTGTGTGTGTGTAGGACAGGGGAAGGGTCGACAGGGTCAGGGCTGAAGGGTCGACGGTCGGGCGAGGGCGACAGGGCAAAAAGACCATCGAGAGGAACCGTGGGAACCTTTGGCAGGTCAATCAACTCGATCTCCATGACCTACTATAGACCATCTCGACCGTCCATCAGACAGACAGACAGACAGACACAGGTCAGTCAGTCAGTCAGTCGGTCAGTCGGTCAGTAAGGCTCGTCAGAGGTCAGGCTGGAATATGAGAGAGTGTGAGACGGCCTCCTTGACTCGTGTCATTGCCCCTCGAGCTCATCATGGACCGCCAGCTCGTCATGACCGACCGCTCGCCTCACTACCTCCCTTCAACCTCCTGCACCGACCCAGCACACGACCTCGACAGCTTCTTCACCACCGTCCGTCTCCTTCTTGCTCCTACCCTGACCGAACCCGAGGGAGGGCAGGGCAGGAGATGAATCCAAGGGAGCTCCCGCGACGCTAGGCCCGAGGTCCCCAACGACGACCTCCTGACCCGTTCCGACTGGGGCTCCCCTTTGACCCTTGCCCCATCAGCATCGCCCATCCAAGCTCATCAACGCCGACGGCCTGACCCCCGTGCGCCCTTCACATCCCCTCCCTCCCTCCCTCCTTCGAGTCCCGCTGACGGGCTCTCCCCCCCCCCGACCGACGCTGACACTGACACCGACACCGACACCGACGCTGACCCCCCCCCCCCCGGACGGACGACTCGGACCGTCGCTCGTGAGCCAGTGGATCTGGGTGCACAAGGCGCCTCGCCCTGGCTCGCTGCCCTCCGTCGAGCTCGACCAGGCGAGGTCCGACAGGCTGGCGCTCGCGCGCGAGCGGAGTGAGGAGGCTCGTGCGTCGTTGCTCTCCTCTTGCTCCTCCTCCTCCGCCTTGTTCCTCCCTTCTCTCCCTCTCTCTTCCCGCCCCGCGCCCGGTCCTCGTCTCACCCGTCGGTCGTCCACCAATTGTCCGAGTCTGGGCTGACCCCCTCCTCCTATCCCCCCCCCCCCCCCCTCTCGAACAAAAAAACTAATCCAGTCCGAGCGGCCGAGGCAAAGTGCCTGACGATCAACGTCCGTTCCTTCCCCCCTCCCTCTCTCTCTCTCTCTGCTCCTCACAGGCCCCTGGGCTGGCCAGCGCGCATGTGCCCCTCTTCCACTACCCAGCGCCGCTGCCGCCGCCGGCGCTTTCCCACCCCTCCTCCTCCTCGTCGTCGTCCATCAACGCTGACTCGGACCGATCGGACATCCGAAATCCCTGACGGGGCGCCATCCCCCACCCACGACGACGTCAGGAGGACCCTGCGATCCCAACGCGTGCGAGGGCCGACGGACCCCAGACGAAGAAGGCGCGGCGGGACGAGGTGCGTGTCGCCTGCACGTCCTTCCTCTCTCTCTCTCTCTCTCTCTCTCTCTCTGCCCTTTGCCCCCTTACCCCCCCCCCGGCTCTTTGACCTCAACCCGCCCCAAAGGACCGACCGCCTGACCCCTCCCCTCCCCCAACACACACCCCCACCACCACCCCCACCAAAATCAACCCACCCTCTCCATCCCCCGCCGGCGCGCATCCAAGCAAGGTCGCGGCCGAGCTCAAGCAGGCGCTGCACGCGCTCGCGCGCGAGGCGGGGGCCGAGCAGGGCAAGGTGTTGGTCTTCCGCCAGCCAGAGGCGATCGACGGGTGCGTCCGTCGGGCTCTCCTCCTCGTCCTCCTCCTCCTCTTCCTTTCCCTCTCCTCGCCCCGCCCTGCCCTGCCCCTACTCCGCCCCTCTCTGCCTTGCTTTCCTCTCTGACCTATCCTCCCCCACCCCCCCCCCGGGAATCACGCCGACGAACCAACGCACGAACGAAAAAAAAAACAGCGTATTTGCCCTGCTCGCCCACTCGCTCGTCCACGGCCCGCTCGCCCACACGGCCTTGTCGGCCATGAAGGGCTCGACGGCCGACCCGACGCCAGCGGCCGGGTTGGGGCTCGGGCACGGGGCGCACCATGTCATTTGGTGCGTCCTGACTTGCGGCCCCAATCCGCCTGAAGGGGGCTGGCTCTCTGCGCTGACACTCCCTCCCCCCTTCACCCCCGCCCTACTTCGTGGGACATCGTCGGCTACCTCAGCCTCTACTTCGACCACGGTGATGACCCCCTCCCCCCTCCCTTCCCTCCCCTTGTCCCCTTGTCCCCCCCCCCCCCTTCTCGACTCACTGACCGCCCCGCCCCGCTTCCTCCTCCCCCCCTCTCGACCGTGCGCAAAAAAAAAAATTCCCACGCGAGCAGTGTTCGACAAGCCCGCGGCCTCGGCGGTCCTGTGCGTGCTGGCCGAGGCGCACGGGCTGGGCAAGGGGCTGACGGTCAAAGCCGATTTGTACACCTCGATCGGGCTCGATTCAAAGGTCACCCCCCTCCCCCCCCCCCCCCCCCCCCCCGCGTCTTTGTGTTGCTCTGTAGCGCGGGGCGCTCGCTCGCACGAGCGACATCAAGGGCTGACCCTCCCTCTCTGCTCGACAACGTTCCACCCCAACGTCGCGGCAGAACAAAGCGGGCATGCGGTCGAGCGTCTGGACGGCCGAGGAGCTGCTCGGCAAGGAAGGGCTCGCTGTGCGTCTTCTCTGCCCCCCACCCCCCCAATCCTTCTCCTTTCCCGCCGCTCCTCCTGCCCCTCTGCGCCTTCTCGGTTTCTTCCCCGCTCCTCGATCTCTCCTGGCGCTGAACCCACCCCTCTCCTCTTTCTGGCCCACCCACCTGGACCCCCTTCCTTGGGCTTTTCCCTGGCGGACCCCTGCCCTTGCCCCGCCCCCCGGCCCCTTCCGACAGGCCCTGCTCGCAAAGCACGCTCAGGCCGAAAGGGAGTCGACGACGACCAAGGGCAAGAAGCGCAAGGCCCGGAAGGGCGAGTTTGACGACGACGAGGGCGTGGGCGAGGTGGGGGGCTTTGACCGATCGAGCCCAACGGGGGAGGGTGCGGCGGCGGCGGCGGCGAGCGGGTCCTCCAGCACCGGCGCGGCCTGGGCGAGCCAGAGCGGGCGAGGGTGGGTCGGACAAGGAGGGGGTGGAACGGCGCTCATCGCCGGGTCGCCGCCGCCCGAGCAGGCGCCTCGCCAGAAGACCACACCGACGACGACGCTGACCACGTCTTCCGGGAGGGCTGGTGCTGGTGCTGGTGCTGCCGCTGCTGCTCCTCAGCTGGCCCCGGCGCCGCCGGTCGTGGACAAAGGCGCAGAGTCGGACGAGAGCGTGACGTACGTCCCCCCCCCCCCTTCCCTTGCTTCCTGACATCTCTTCCTTTGCTCTGCCCCCCCCCCCCTTGGCGCCTTCGTCCCTCGTCTCTCGATCGACCCGCGGGTCCGCCCGCTGACGCCCAAAGCTCCACTTTGGACCTCCCTTCCATTGGGCGGCCCGGCGCTCGGCGTCGAACCGGACGGCAACCACGACCCAGCGACAGCGAGAACGAGCGCACGCTGCCTAAGAAGGCGCACATTGCCTGACGCCTGTCGAGCCTCGATCGTGCACCGACCCGACCACCCAATCCTCTCCCCCCCCGCCAAAGCTTCTTGTTCACGACACCGTCCTCACGCCTCGCATGCCCCCACCCCCTCACTCGTTGCGGCCTCCTTCGCTTGCCCCTTCCTGCCTCACCCTCCTCCCTCTCGCCTCACCACCCAACGCCATGCCCCTGCCTTTTGCCCGCTCGCCCTTCGGGCCCCATGTACGCCCCTCGACCCCCCTTCCCTTCACGACGATGCGACGCTTTCTCCCGTTCCTTCCCGTCAACGCTTACTCGGTCCCTCGCGCCCGCGCCCGACGACGGCGCAGGTTTGAGCAAACGGACGCAAGCTGTAGAGTACTTGGGCAGTCGGTGGCCGGTCCTCTCGGCAAGGAGAATGGGGGGGGGGGGCTCTCGTGTACATGTCTAAGGGTGAGAAACGGAGCGGGTGGGTATGCAGCGGGAGAAGGAGGGAGCGTTGCGAGGACCGAGGAGGGGAGGGCGGGCAGCGAAGTGCACGGGCAAAGATGGAGTGGGTGGCGGTGCAGCCGTATGTGCCAGGGTCTGGACATCAGCTGGAGGAAGGGGAGGGACCGCGGGAGGAGGGGGGGGGGAGGTCAGCGACGGGCGTTCAGTGACGATATCGGGTGGGGGGGAGGGGCCGGCGCACCATATCCTTGACAGAGGAAGCCTCTCGCTCAATGCGCGGCTCCACCAAGCAGCCCCTCGCCAGCCTCCCCCTCGCGCCCCTCGGCCCGCGCCTCGACCTTGTCGATCTCGGTCCGCCAGTCAATCAGGAGAAAGTAGATCGAGAGCTCGACGACGGCGACCGAGGCGAGCGCGGTCGCCTGGGCCGTCCAGAGGCCGACGAGCCCCCACGAGTGGTGGAACGAAAGGCTGACGTGAATGGGCAAAAGTCGGGTAAGCGAACCGAGACACGGGAAGCAAACCCCTGCCACACAACGGAGAAGGGCGACTGACTACCAGCAGAGGGTCGAGCCGACGCCGTAGTAGCAAACAATGTGGACCGCCGCCGCCTGCGTCTGCCTGCCCGTCGCGCGCAGGATCCCCGCTGCCACGCTCTGGAGCCCGTCAAAGACCTGGTAGAGGGCCATGGCGACGCAGACCTCGCTGATGAGCCTGACCGTCTCCTCGTGCGAGGTGAAGACGTAGCCGAGCCTGCTGCGGAACACGAGCCCGATCGAGACGGCCACGATGGACGTCGCGCCGACCTCAACGACGAACGATGCAAAGACAAGCGACCGCAGCCGGCGGTACGAGCTTTGGCCCATGCCCATCTGCGAATGGAGGACGACAAAAGGCGTGGTCAGTGGGAGAGGGGAGGAGAGGTGGGGGAGGGGGCGCTAGTGAGAGGCGGGGAGCGAAGACGGACCAGGTTGCCAAAGCGTGCGGTCGCGACGACTGTGAAGAGGGAGAAGAAGCGCGCATCAGCCCGGCACGCATGCACAGAGATAGCAGGAGGGGGAAAAGGACGACAACGACCTACCCGAGATCGCGTAGGGCATCATGAAGAGGAAGCCGTCGAGCGAGGCTAAGCCTGCTTGGGCCGCGACAGCCGTCTCGCCGAGTCGGCCGGCGAGCAAGGCAACAATCTCGAACGATGCCCACTCGGACGAATACATCTGCGAGGAAACGCGGAAGGGAAGGAGACAGCAACTCTGATTGTCAGCGGGTACGAAGCGCAGCAGTTGGGAGGCAGGTGACGCGGGAGACGCACAAAGATGCCGGGGAGCCACAAGCCCGCGAACGTCCGCTTGCCCTCCTGCACGCTCCGCCACGAGAAGCCGCCCCAGCAGTCCCTAGCCTTGCTGCGCCAGACCCAAGCCGCGATCGACAGCGCAAACAGGTAGTAAGTCGCGATCTGCGACAGGGCGGCGCCGCTCGGGCCGGCCAAGGGCGAGTAGAGCGTGAGGAGCGTGCACAGGCCGACGTGCAGGGGCAGGAGGAACAGAATGATCCACGTCGACGGCGTCATCATGGCCTGCGACTGCAGGTAGGTCTTGCCGGCCTGAGAGAGGGCGAACGGGTGGAAGGAGGTGAGGTCAGCGGAGGGAGCGGCAGACAAGGGCGCAGCAGCGGGATCAAGGGGAAGCACCTCCATCGCGATGTAGCCCGGCTGTGCGAGGATCATCAACCGCATGAAGGGTTTGAGACCACTCGCAAGACTGGGCGGCTGACCGAGGGCGAGCATCTGGAAGGCGAAGAATGCAAGTGGGGTTGTGGTTGATGAGTACGTGTGCATTTCCAGAT
This sequence comes from Cystofilobasidium bisporidii, assembly GCA_014825535.1. NCBI lineage: Eukaryota > Fungi > Basidiomycota > Tremellomycetes > Cystofilobasidiales > Cystofilobasidiaceae > Cystofilobasidium > Cystofilobasidium bisporidii. The sequence goes on from MVAK01000141.1 coordinate 7,319, forward strand.
TTTGGGCCGCGCAGCCCGAGAGGGAGAACCATGAGACGCACCAATGGCTCGATGTTCCACCAGAGTACGTAGGGGACCAGCATGCCGATGTTGGCCAGCCAGATTGTGCGCTGGAGGACGATGCCGACGTCCGTCACGGGCTGGGTCGGCGACGTGAAGATTGGCGCAGACAGGGTGACCTGGGCGGACGTGGCCGCGAGAGCGACGACCGACCCCGTCACTGCCGAGATCATTAGACCCTGGCCGACGATGGCTAGCTCGACCTGACCCAGTCGTCCGGCAATGGCGACGGTCTGCAGTTGCAAGGGCAGAGAGGAAAGGAGCTCAGCCCTCGACTAGACGCGTCCTGGTTGCATTGGGAAGCGAGTTAACGACGTCGACACACCATGAGGCTGACGGCGCTCTCGAGCAAGAAGCCGACCACCAGCGGCGGCGACTGGCGCAACAGGTACTTGAGCTCCTGCCGTATCAACGCTGACGTCGACCCGGCGGCAGCAGCGTCGGCCTCATCGGCCTTGGAGGCGAGATCGGCGCCGCCGTCGTGCGACGACAGGGACAAGGTGGAGGAGGCCGAGGCGGCGAGCAGCGGCTGCCGCTCGTCCGTGGGCGGGACGGCGGGCATCGTCGAATGGATCTAACAACCGATAACAGGGATAGAAGAGGACCGCCTGCAAGTGTCTGATCCGGGAGTTGAGAAGGTTAGAAGCGAGGCCAAGCAGGAATAGCAAAGGAAAGGTAGGTCAATGGTGCTGGTCGGAGGAAGGAAGACCTGCGCCCTCACCGCCCGCTGCTCCGGTTGTGGACCGCCCCCTCGTCGACCTTCGCCCAACCGCATCCTCCCCAAACCCGCCTCTCTTGACCTACACACGCTCCTCCTCTTCCCTCCCTTCTCGCTCTACTAGACATTCCACGATGGGAGGCGCACGATCTGGCGCCCTCAGCTTGGCCTACTTCCACGGTGCGCCCCGAGCCAACTCCCCCTACCTTGCTGGCCTCACCTCGTCTGATCGCGCGGCCCGATCCCTCGAGGCTGACGCCTTTGCTCCTTGCCCGTCCGTCGACGGCGTTGCTCTTGGACTGTCTGCCCTGTGCTGCTTCCCATCGCAGCCGTCAAGGTCTATCTCGCGCCATCATCACCGAAACTGCGGCGGGTCCTGCCATATTTCACGTCCAAGGCCGCCGGCGAGCTCATCTACACGGCCACCCCGCCGCCGCCAAAGAAGGCCGCGGGCGGCTCGCCGACGCTCCACCTCTACTTTGCGCTCGCGGCCCAGAAGCCTGACGGGATGTGGGACGAGAAATTGAGCGTCGTCTACACGGACGGCACCGAGTTTGAGGTCGACCTCGTTAACCTCACCAACACCACCGAGGTGCTGCAGCGGGTCGAGCGCCGGGCAAAGGAGCTCAAGAGCAAGGACGAGGCGCTCGCGCTATGATGAAGGCTTCGACGAACCTAGCAGAGGGGAGCAGAACGAAAGGGTCTAGCTCGGCTGGCTGGCGGGGCGATGGGCTGACCCTTGGCCCCCGAGCTGATGAGGTTGGCCCTCTGGACGACGCTGACGGACCCCAGGCCGCCCAATGACGGGCACCCGTCACAGGCACCGACGTGTCGCGTGAGGGTGCGCACCGGTTTCCTTTGCAGTCTTGGTCTGTCACGGAGGTCTCGTTTCGGAGGACGGCCATGCAATACAGCAAGAGGGAAATGAGGAGGAGGCAGACAGATGCGAAAAGGGGTGCATGGTTTGCGGTTGCGGAGCGAGGCGGAGCGAGGAGCAAAGGGGTAGGGAGGGGGATCTGCTGGCTGAAAGATGCGGGGGAGGGTCAGGGGCATCGCTCAAAGAAGCACCGTCATCGTCGGGGTCGAGGATCGTCGTCGTCCGCGTCCGAGGCAGGCGCCTCCTCTTCCTCCTCCTCGAGCAGCAGCGCGACGGCGTTTGCGACCTCTGCCTCGTCCGCAGCCGTGTCGTTGGCGCCGGCCGCCGCCTCGTCATCGTCCTCCTCATCCACCTCGTCAGAGCCCGACTCGTACTCGCTCTCCGAGTCAGTGTCAAAGTCGAGCTGGATGAAGTCATCCTGGTTGGCGATGAGCGCGCCGCTGTCGACGCGCGGGTGGTGATGGTGCCGGCGCGGTCGGTCGTCGTCTCCAGCACCCTGCGGCCGGTCGCCGGTCGAGTCGAAGTAAAAGGCGTCGCCGGCTGGGCCATCGTCCGGCGATGGCGGCCGGTTGGCCTGTGACGTCAGAATGTGCTTGAGCCCGCACTTGCCGTCCATCCTGCACGCGCCCGTCTCGGCAAACTCCTTGCACTCCCACGCGTGGCGCTCCTGGCACGCCGCCCCCTTGTCGCACCAGCCATACCGGCCAAAGGCAGCGCACAGCGGCGCGCCCTCGGCCACGCGGACGTGCGGGTACAGGCAAGCGTCGCCGGCTCGGCACGCACCCGTCGCGGCAAAGTGCGAGCACGACGGCGTGTTGTGCGCCGACGGCACGTGCGACAGCGGGCACGACGTCGCTGAGTTGGCGCACGACCCGCGCAGAAATGGCTGGCAGATCGACAGTTTAGTCGGATCGTGCACGTACGGGCACGACAGGGCCTTGTTGCAGCGTCCTGGGTGCGAACGAGCGCGGCGGAAGAATGGACAAGGGTAAGAGGGCCGAGTGAAGGCGTCGATGAGGGGCACCGGTCGGAAGGAGAGGGGGAAAGCGTGATGAGAGTTGGAGGGGACAAGATTTGATGAGAGCAAGAAGAAAGACAACGCACCGGTCTTGGTGAAGTAGCGGCACGGCAGCGCGATCGACTTCTTGACCTTCTTCTTGCCAGTGCGTCGCGCGGGCGACTCGCCGGCTTTGCGCTTCGAAAGTCTGCGAAGGAAAGGGAGCGAGGTTGATGTCAGCCTGCACGCCGCCAGAATCTGGTCCTCCAGCGGGAGCAACCTGATCACGGCGCGTGCGGGTGGGGCGGTGATAGGGGTAGCGGCTGAGTGCGCTGTTAGACATGGGGAAGAGACGCACCGAGCCGCCTGGACGCCGTTGAGAACGAGTGACATGTTGCCAAGCCGCGTCTTCTTGCCCTCGAGCTCCTCTTTCGTGAGCTTCTTGGCGCCAATGAGCTTGCCGCCTGATGGCCCGGCCGCTGCCTGCCGCGCAGACGACCGCTGGGCATACGCCTGCGGGTTCATGAGCGACATGTGCCGGTCGTTCGTCTTGATCCACTGCTGCGTGGCAGAGGCGGCGGCAGACGCCGACGAGGTGGAGGCGACGGGCTGGTCGGCGACACCGGACTGAGGCAGCGTCTGGGCCGGAAGCGAAGGCGTCGATGATGTTGCAGGCGTGGCAGTGGTCGACGAGGACGAAGCGGCGGGCGGAGGGGTGGTGTCTGCTGAGGCAGCAGCTGGCGTCGCCACAACAGGCCCGTTGAGCACAAGCTTCTTATGACGTGACGCCGCCGCCGCCGCCGGCCGATTTGAGGCTATTGGGTAGTAGGAGCTGCCGCCCCTGCCACGTCCTCTCCCACCTCTACTGCCTGAGGAGGACGATCTGGGAGGGCCGGCCGAGGAGGAGGACGAGGGAGCGGCCGACCGGAGCTTGTGGCGGTGGATGGCCTCTGTTGGATTGCGAGGGCGACAAGGGATGGGTCAGCAAGTCTCCACCAGCATCGACAGCGACGAGATCACTGACTATCGAGCTGGGCGATCTCTGCGAGCAGGTCTGCGTCGGTCGACATGTCGGCCGAAGAAGGGTCAGGGGCCAGGAAGGGGAGTAGGAATGAAGGTCGTGGCCGAGGGGGACGCAGTAACTTGACGCCCGACGCCTCCTCGCCTCTTACGGCCTCTCCCACTCGCTCTCGGATGACCACGAGGTCCCAATCAACCCGACACCCCAATCACTCCCTCGCATGCCCGACTTGCCGCACGACATTCTGCTCCTCCTTCTGGAAGTTGCCTCTCCGTCGACGCTGGCGGCCTTCTGCGCCGTCGACCGCGTCCTGGGCGCCATCGCCACCCGCCATCTCTACGCTGTCGTCTCGCTCGGCGGCGCCCGGCGCAGATACGAGTCGTTCTTCTTGTCGCACAGCCGACGGCAGGGAGACGATGCGCCCTGTCGGAGGACGACCGAGCTCCACCTGAACGGCCTTGACGCCGATGAAGGCTTGCCGGACCTCCCCCACATACCGCGCTCGCTGTTCCCGGCACTTAGGACGGTCGAGGTCGATAGCGCGGCCCGGACGCTGACCGCCGTCCTGCCGATCCTGATCACCCTCAATCCGGGCCATCTCGTGTTTCGGTCGCCGTCGCCCGGGATCCTGAGCTATGCGTTCCTCCCGCACCTGGCCCTGGCCGAGTATGACCGGCTCGGGACGGTCCTGATACGGAACGTTGACCTGCACCCTCCCCAGGTGCGCCTGCGCGCGGCCGACTGCGGGAGCCGTCCAACTTCGCATCGGGCTGACACTGCTCGCTCGCACGTCGCAGCTGTCGGACTATCCTCCTGCCTACGACTTCCCTCTTCCCGTCCTGCCGCTAGTCCGGCGCGTCGTCTGGCAGTTGTCGTCTGCGCTCGAGCCAGGCGCGGTCAGTCGGGCCTTCTTCAGCAATTTCTTCAACGACCTCGAAGGAGCCTTTACCGATTGGTCGCCGGCAGTGCGCGGCTTGCCGCTCGAGCTGCGGCTCGACCTTGGTAAAGAGAGTTGGGTCGACGAGGCCAAGACAGGACTCGAGCACCGCGCGCGCGGGTACGGGATAGCGCACGTCCAGTGGGCCGAGCGGGGCTTGGCCGACTGGGACACGCAGGTGCGCGGAATTGACGTGCGCATCCGCTGGACCGGGCGAAACCAAGACGCGCTCATACAGTAGGTCTCTCTTCGCCCTACATGGATCTCATGTACTGTCTGCCTGAGCGCTGGACCGAAAGTGATGAAAACTGGAAGGAAGCTGCCAGGCGCTGGTGGTGCAGCCGGGGGGGTCTCGCCCGCAGTCTCGTTTCGCGTCGTCGCCCCTTCTCCTTCCGGGAGCCGCCCAACCACCACCTGCATCGCTCCCCTCTTTTCCGTGTCCTCCCTCCTCGTACATCAGACAGCTTGGAGGTATCGTTTCGGCTCCTCACCACCTCATGCGCCTCTTCTCGATTCGGGCGGCTGCCCTGCTCGCGCTCGGCGCCATCGCGCACCCGAGGGCAGCGACCGCCCAGCAGCCAGAGTCGGCCATCACCCGGTTCCCTCACCTGCCGTCCAAGAGTGCGTCTGTCCGTCCGGTCCCGCGTCACACGAGAGCCAGAGCTGACTATGGGCTTCTCTGTCTCTAGTCCTCTACTTTGACGACACCGAGGTGCGTCGCTTGTGCAAGCCGATGTGGTGTACTGGCTGCCGGGATCGCTCGTCCACGCAGCTCGCCCCCCCGGACCTCTCCCTCGCCTTTCCTCCGAAGCGAGATGGGCTGACGCTCGCTGCTGCTTCCACCGCTGCCTGCCGCGTCATGTCATCGAACGCTTCTCCTCGTCCAGTCTGTCCTCTACCACGACCCGCTGCTGCAGAATGTCTATCGGTCAGACAACGAGGGCAAGAGCTGGCAGATCGTCGACGGCGTGCCCGACGGCGACGCGAGCCAGCTCATAGAGCACCCGACCGACAATAGCGTCGTGCGTCCTCACTACTCAATCTGCGGGCTGAGCTTCGAGCGCTGCCCTATGGCGGCGCATGCAAAGCTTTCTCTGGTGATATGAACGGCTCGCTGATCATCCCCGGTCGGGCTCTCCCTCGCCTCCACCGGCGCCATCAGGCCTTCATCCTGACCCGCGCCGAGACGCATTGGGTCACGTATAACCGCGGTTCGACCTGGCAGCAATTCACGGTGCCGAAAGCGACGCCGTCCTTCATGGCAACGCCCCTGACCTTCCACGCGACCGAGAAAGGTGCGTCGCCCATGGCTTTTGCCTGCCGCTGGTGCTGCTCGTCGAGATGGCTGACGGCGTCTCTACCACATGCGCGATCGCCGTACAGGCTGGATCCTCTACCAGGGCACGATCTGCGAAGACTCGAGCTCGGGAGGTGGTTGGGGCGGCCAGAAGTGCTGGGACGAGGTGCGCTTTCGTCTTTCGTTGTTCGGCCGTCTAGAGGCGCGCGAGTTCTCGCTGACTCTCCTCGCTGCGCTGCCACCTGCTCTGTCCAGACCTTCTATACCAGGGACGCCTTCCGCAGCGCGCCGATCAGCCTGCTCTCCGAGACAACTCAGTGCTCATTCGCACACCAGTCCAAGGATTTCGTCTCGGACGACCCGCTCAAGACGAGCTCGCTCATCTTCTGCATCGCCTTCTCGCCGTTCTCCGAAGACAAGGGCGGCAAGGGCGCGCCCCATTCCATTGCCGACTCGCGCCTGTTCGCCAGCGCCAACTGGTTTGACAGCATGGAGCTTGTCGACTTCAGCGTTGGCAAGGAGTCGTCTGGTGTTGTAGGCCTCGGCGTCGTCAGCAAGTTTGTTGTCGCCGCGGTGCGCGCAGACGTCACCGACGGCGGTCGTGGCGGCGGCGGACCGGGCGGGGGCGACCCCATGAACATGTTCGGTGCGCGCGCGCACGCGGGGATTTCTTTGTCGCTCGTCGTTCTGTGCTGACCTCATGCCGATGCCTCACTACAGTCACGTCGGACGGCAAGACGTGGGCCAAGGCCAAGTTCCCACATTCGTCGACCCCGGCCCTCAAAGAGAACGCCTACGTGAGCAACTAGCTCAGCCAAGATTTCTCCCTTCGATGAACGCAAATCGTAGGCTGACCTCAGATTCGCTCGCCGCTCGCAGACCATTGTCGAGTCGACCAAGCACTCGCTCGCGATCGATGTCCTCGTGCACCCGACCGCGGCTGTCGGCGACCTCTTCGTGTCCAACTCGAACGGGACCGAGTTCACCATCTCGCTCCAGGACACGAACCGCAACCAGCGCGGGATCGTCGACTTTGAGAACCTCGTTGGTCTCGACGGCATTGGCATCGCCAATGTCGTCAGTAACCGTGAAGAGGTCGTCGGCTGGGGCAAGGACAAGGAGATCAAGAGCAAGATCACGTTCAACGACGGCCGGACATGGGGCGATTTGCAGCCTCCGGCCAAGAAGGCCAATGGGGACGACTGGGCGTGTGACCTGCGGGACCCGGTGAGTCTGTCCTGACAGTAGGCTGGACTTTGCGCGGTGGTCGATGCTGAATCCGTGCGTCGTCCCCCGCCCACCTTTCAGGGCAAGTGCTCGCTGCACTTGCACTCAGTCTCAACACCGCACAACTACGGCAAGGTTTTCTCGTCGACGGCGCCGGGCTTTGTGATGGGCGTCGGCTCGGTCGGCTCGTTGTTAGCAGCCACGCTTTATTTGGAACTTCCGGCGACGACGGCCGGCCGAGCTGACTGTCTCTCACTGTCTCGATCGTCGCACACAGCTTGATGCCGTACGAGGACTGCGACACGTTCATCTCGCATGATGCTGGCGTGTCCTGGCACATGGCTTTCACAGATGCTGCCAAGTACGAATTTGGCGACCAGGGCAGCATCATCGTCGCCGTGAACGATGAGGGCCCGACCGACACGGTCAAGTACTCTTGGGACGCCGGAAAGACGTGGAGCGAGTACAAGCTCGGCATCACACTGCGCGCGCTGCTCTTGACGACTGTACCCGACTCAACGTCGCAAAAGTTCCTGCTGCTCGGGTCGATGTCACGCAAGGACGCCGGCACTGAGGACCGGCACGCAACCGTCTTCCTCGACTTTGCGCCGGTTCGCAAGCGCCAATGCGGCCAGTCGGACATGGAGAAGTGGTACGCCCGACCGACCGGTCAAGAGTGCCTGATGGGCCACAAGCAGTGGTACCTGCGCAAGAAGCTCAACGCCGACTGCTACGTCGGCCACAAGTTTGAGGATCCAGTTGGTCAGGAGGACAACTGCCCGTGCGCCGACATTGACTTTGAGTGGTGCGTCCATTGCGGGCTCCCTCCCTCCCCTCTGTCAGTGGGCAGCTGCAGCTGACTCTCGCGCCCTCCTTCTGCCTGCCAGCGACTTCAACTTCGTCCTGCAGGACGGCGAGTGCGTCCTCGCCGGGCCCGAGCCGGTCCCGGCTGGGACTTGCACAAAGCCGACCGACACATTTGAAGGCTCATCTGGCTACCGTCTGATCCCGGGAAACACCTGCGACCGCAGTCGGGGCATCAAGAAGGACGCGCCGATGCGCAAGAGCTGCCAGCAGGCCCGGCCCGCCGACGGCTCCATCTCGCACCAGACGCAATACTTTGAGAGCAAGGTCGTTCAACACTTCTACTTCGGCGACTCGCAGACAATCGTCGTCCAGCTCGCCGACAACTCAATCTGGCAGAGCTCGAACCAAGGGTTCGCGTGGAAGCGCCTTTACGAGAACGAACGCTTCCTCGCGATGGCGATCCACGCCCATGCGTCCGACCGCGCGTTCCTCATCACCGACAGCCGCAAGGTCTACTACACGACCGACACCGGCAAGAACTGGTACACCTTCACGCCGCCGACCGACCCGAATGGGCTCAACATCCCCATCTTCGAGTTCCACCCGCGCAAAAGCGACTGGCTCATCTGGACCGGCCAGGTCGATTGCGGGACCATGAGCTCAACGTCTTGCCGCGCCGTCTCGCACTACTGTGCGTCGCTCTTCGCTTCCTCCTCTCTGAGTCTTTTTCTGGCTGCACGACTGACCCACTCACACCTTCTCTTTGCAGCTACTAATAACGGCCGCAGCTGGAAACAGATCGAGTCGTACGTCAAGTCGTGCTCATGGGCCAAAGTCCAGCGCAGTCCAGTCGACGAGCGCATGATTCTGTGCGAGGCCTTCACCAAGAAGAGTGGCTCACAGCGTGCCGCTGCCTGGAGCCCCAAGTCTCTTACAATCGGCCAGGATTACTATTCCAAGAAGAAGGAGGCCTTCAAGACGATCGTCGGCTACACGACCTTCTCCGAGTATCTGATCGTGGCCGAGGTCCGTCTGCGCGACTGGCTCCCCTTGCCAGGTTCAAGGCCGCTGCCGCTGACATTTCTTGCCCCCAATCGCCTTCCCACAGCTCGACGAAGACCGCGGGACCCTCAAGCTGCAGGTCTCGCTCGATGGTGTCCACTATGCCGAGGGCCAGTTCCCTCCCGGGTTGGGCATCGAGAACAAGGCTGTGAGTCACCACCCTGCCTTCGATTCTCTCTGCAGTTCGTGCCTTGCCTTTGCCGCCGACGCTGACCCGCCTGCCCATCGCCTCGATGCTGACGCGCCTCTCCAGTATACCGTCCTCGAGAGCAGCACCGACTCGGTCTTCCTGCATGTAACGACGAGCTCGAAGGAGGGCGACGAGTTCGGGTCGATCTTCAAGGTTCGCGCTCATCTGCTCCCATCTGCTCGTCGACACCTGCTCTGACATCCCTGCCTTCCATGCGCTCTATAGTCCAATTCAAACGGCACAGTGCGTCCATTTGTGCCGCCGCCACCAACTGACTTTGTGGCACCCTCGCTGTCGAAAACCTGACGCCTGGCTTCCTCCCTCCGTCCGCCTTTAGTACTACGGTGTCTCAATCGACCACGTCAATCGCAACAGCCGCGGTTACGTTGACTTTGAGAAGATGATCGGGCTCGACGGCGTCGCAGTCGTCAACGTCGTCTCGAATCCGGACGAGGCTGCCGTCAACGGCCGCAAGAAGCTCCAGACGCGCATCACGCACAACGACGGTGGCTCGTGGAAACCGATGACGCCGCCGGCCAGAGACTCGCTCGGCCAGTCGTACGGCTGCACAAGCACGGTGCGTCACTCAGTTCTTGTATCTCCGGTCTCTTCGACCCATCCTGACCTCCCTCCTCCGATTTCCTTCGTTATCTCAGGCCTGCACGCTCCAGATCCACGGCTATACCGCCCGACGGGACCCTCGGGCCACCTACAGCTCGCCTTCGGCGGCCGGTCTCATGATGGCGGTCGGCAACGTCGGCGAAGAGCTCGCGGGCTACACGTGCGTCCGCCCGGCCGTCACCTTTTCCCGCGTCTGCTGACTCCCTCCCCTCTCATCTCGCACGCGCAACAGCGACAGCGACACGTTTCTCACTCGCGACGCAGGCTTCACGTGGGAGGAGGTGCGCAAGGACGCCCACCTGTGGGAGTTTGGCGACTACGGGTCTATCATCGTACTCGTCAAGTGCGTTTTTTCTGCCTCTCACTTTGCCGCCACAATTGTCCCCGATGACTAATCCTCTTTCTCGCGCTTTCTTGCAGCGACGAAGTCCCCACGAGCGAGATCCTCTACACGACAAACGAGGGCCTGAGCTGGAACACTTACAATTTCGGCGAGATGCTCAACGTCGTCTCCATCCAGACGGTCCCGTCCGACACGAGCCGCAAGTTCCTCGTCTTTGGCTCGCGCCCGCGCAAGAACGACGAGACGGTTGCCGTCTACGTGGACTTTACGGCGCTGACTTCGCGCAAGTGCGAGCAGAAGATGGACGACCCCAATCACGACGATTTTGAGCTCTGGTCGCCGGCCGAGTCGCGCGACGAGATGTGCCTGTTCGGACGCCAGGTGCGTGAGACCCTCGCCCGCGTCTTAGCTCCTGCGTCAGCTGATGGCCGCCTTGCCCGCCTTCTCCTGTCTGCAGACCATGTTTCACCGCCGCATCCGCGACCGCAACTGCTATGTCGGTGAGGCGCCCAGCATGCAGGACCGCTACAAGTTCATCAAGAACTGCACGTGCACGCCTTCAGACTTTGAGTGGTGAGTCGGCTTGTGTGTTCGCTCGCGACGAAGCATCTGACTCATTCGCCCCATCCTCTCCCTTCTGGCCCGCAGCGAGTTCAACTACCAGCGCGACAGCTCCGGCAACTGTGTCCTTTTCCCCGGCGCGACGCCGCTGTCGGCCCTGTCGTCCGAGGAGGAACAGTGCGCAAACTCGCCTGACGGTGTCTGGTACGAGCGCACCAACGTCCGCAAGATCCCCTTCTCGTCGTGCGACGGCGGCGCGCGGCCCGATCGCGGCAAGAAGCACGACTGTCCCAACGTCTACGTCGGCACGGCCAAGAGCTGGCTCTTCTGGGCGACGGCGATCGCCTCGCCGTTCATCGTCGCCGGCCTCATGGGCGCGTGGTGGGTCAAGAAGCGCATGGGGTGCGTCGATATCTCTCCCCTTGATCTTGTAGCCCAACCGTCATGCAGCGGGCAGTCGCTGACCTGTGCCCTGTATCATGCGACAGGCCTATCAACCTCGGCGAGGAGGGCGGCGCGTTTGGCGGCCCGGCGACGCTCGGTGCCCTCGACATCCTCGCCTCGATACCCTACTTTGTCATCGGCGCCACGGGCGCGGCCCTCGCGTGGGCAGAGGACCAGATTAATCGTCTCGGCTTCGTCGAGCGGATGCGCACGAGGCGCGGCTACCGTACGGTCGCGGTCGACGACGACGGTGAGCCCAATCTGACCTCGCCTTGAAACACAACCCGAACTGACCCATCCCTTCCTTTCGCCCGCCAGCCGAAATCCTCCGCGACACGTACGAAGAGGACTGAGCGTTGCTCGCTCGCGAGGGAAAGGAGCAGGCCCTTAATCGAGGGGCAGGAGCAGGCTCGGCAGAAGACGAACCACACATTACATGCGCGCTTCCTACATCCGTGATCCCCCTCGGCCGCTTTTCGCGCGCACTCTCGAGAATGGCAGTCGTCAAGCATCTCCGTACATAGCCAGCCGTCCAGTGAGCTGAGCACCTTGCTCGCCATCTACTGGTCCACCGCGACGTAGGCCGACGGGAACAAGCCCTGGCTGCCGTCGGGCGCGGTGCCGCTCCACCAGTCCGCCGAAGCCTCCTCGATGTCGCTGATGCGGTCGCCCTCCTTGAACGAGATCTCGTTCTCCTCGCCGGCCTCGTAACTGAGTGAAGCGCGAAGGACAGCAAGCAGGCGTCAGCCGTCCGTTCCACGAGAGGAGACGATTGGTCGGGACGTACTCGTACTGCGCAACGGCACTCTTGCCGCCACCGCCGCTGCTTGGCGCCTCGGGCTCGGGCTCAGGCTCAGGCGTGGCCTGACGAGGCGGGGCCGGGGGAGGTGCCGGTGCCGCTGGCGCCTGGGCCTCGTCGGCGCCGTCCTCGATGAGCTCCATGTAGTTGGCCGGGACAAGGCCGCTTTCGCCCTGAGCGTTGGTCACGGACCACCAGCCGTCGTCAATCATGTCGATGTCGTGCACGATCTCGCCCTCCTGGAGGTCGATCTCGTTGTCCTCGGTCTTCTCGTAGTCGTAGACGACGCGCGCCTTCACACCACCGCCGCTCCCGCCGCCGGCACCAGCGGATGGCGCAGCAGGTGCCGGCTCAGGCTCCGGAGTGGGTGCACGAGGGGGAGGGGGAGGGGGAGGAGGGGCTGGGGGCGCGTCATCCTCGTCCGCGAAGTCGTCGTCGTCCGGGAACGACGGCGCGGCGTTGGGGACGATGGCCTTCCTCGGGGGCGGCGCCGGCGTCGGCTCGTCAAACTCGTCGTCGTCCTCCGGGAAGGCGGGCGGCGCGTGAGGGACGATGGTCCGCGCGGGCGGCGGTGGCGGGGAGGACGGCGGCGAGGGCTCCTCAAAGCCTTCGTCGTCTTCGTCGGCAGGCACGACGGGGGCGCGAGGAGGGAGCGGGCGCGACGCGAGAGGGGGCGGGGGCGGCGCGGCAGGCGCCTCCTCCTCCTCTTCCTCCTCCTTGTCTGACGTCGTCTCGCCGTGATCGGTCCCGGCGAGAGCGACGCCGACGCCAGCGCCGATCGCAGCGGGCGAAGCGCCGCCAAGAGCGCCCTTGTTGCCCGCCGACGCCGCCTGGCTTTTAGCCTCGTCGGCCGCGTCGCGCTCCTTGGCCAGCGCCTGCCGCTGCGACCACGTCAGCTTGGTGCCTCCCGCTCCGCTGTTAGCCGCCGGGGACGGAGTCGGCGCGGGAGAGGCCGCCTGAGACTGGGCGGCGGCGAAGGGGTTGACGAGCTTCTTCGGCTTGGGCAGCGACACTGGCGTATAGGCGGTGCCCTGGGGAAACGGACTTTGTCAGCGGCGGCTCTTGAAGTTGATCTTATGCCTTTCAAAGAGGCGTGCGCGGTACACGCACAACTTTGCCGATGCGGTCCTCCTCCTTGGGCTTCTCGGCCGCTTTCTTGACTTCGACCTTGGCTGGAGCAGGAGCAACAACCGGGGCCTTGTAGAACGAGCCGGCAGGCGTGCTAGTCTTGGGGATCGGCGAAGGCGCCGAAGCGGCAGGCTTTGGGGGCTCGTCGCCCCACGTTTCGTCGTCGTTGTTGTCGTCGCGCGCAGTCGCCTGCGGCGGAGGGGGCGTGGCTGCCTTGACCGGGGGCGGGGCGAACGAACGAGCAGGCTGGGCAGGAGGGGCAGCGGCAGCAGGTGCAGGCGACGGCTTGTTGAAAGACGGCGGTGTGTACGACGACGCCGGCTTGCCCGACTTGAGCGCGCCCATGTCGACCTTGCCAACGGGCGTGTACGAGCTGCCGACGGGCGCGATGCGATCGCGGGCGGGCACGGCAGACTGCGGGGCCTGCTTTTGCTGGACAGAGTATTTGGATCCGCCAGAGTCGGCCAGCCGCTTGAGGATGACGTCCGGGTCGACGTCCCCCTCGTTGCGGGCGTTGATCTGAATGTGCGATGCTTTGAGGAAAGCGGCGACCGTCGCGGAGTGCGAGTGGAACAGGCCCTTTTTGGACTCGGGAACACCATCACCGCACCAGTTCTGGCGGACGAGATAGCGTACACGTGAAAGTCCAGTTTGAGGGCGAAAGGAATGGATGTGATCAGGGCGACGCGAAAGAGGGGCGTCAGCGCGCGCAGTCCTGTACCTCAGAGCGTCTGCAGGCCGACGTCGACGCTAAGGTGAGGCGAGGTTTCAGAGGTTTGAGGGCACACGCACGATCTGCACGAATTTGGGAAGTTCAGAGTTGGGGTCGGTCACCCGGATGAACGCATACTGCATGCTGGAGGAGGGAAGGAGCCGGACAGGTGGCGGCGCATCAGCGAGGTGCGGCTGAGCAGCACGGTCCTCCCACATCGCTCGTTGCGAGCTGGGTGGGAAGCAGCATGGGTCAACTCACCGGCCATCGCGGAATTCGTCGGCCACCTCGTCGAGCCCTCCGTCACCATTGGCCTGGACCTTGAGGTCGTTGCTGCCCTGGGCGTAAGTGCTGAGCGGCGCGACAAAGTGTGAGATGGGCGCGGGTCTTCGTCAGTCCCTCGCCGCGCTAGCTGCAACGGACGATTCGACGCACAAGATGGTCCACGTGATCTCTGGGTCGCCAGAGAGGATGCGATTGTAGCTGTCGAGCAGCTCGCGGGCTGCATCGAGATTGACAGCGAGGGTCGTCGAGGATCAGCGACAGCGACTCAGGAGGACGGGGAGACAGGAGGGAGGCGAGATGGCGAGGCGAGGGCGCACAGGAGAGGTTGACGTTCATCCCGGAGCGGGGCAAGCGACTGCGGACTGAAACGAAGCAGCTGGAGGTTGCGTAGGAGAGGGCTGTATGTTGTCCTTGCGGAGGGGCTTGGGACGAGCAACGAGGGGAGGGAAGGGTCGTGGTGTCGTCGGAGGGTCGAGAGCTCTGCCAGGGGCGACGTCGACGCACCTCGCTCGATCGCACCCCCTCCGGCGTGACAAGCGAAGTCGGCGCACAGCCAGCGGTTGACGGCCGACAGAGGCGTCGGGCGGCCACATCAGGGCAAGCGGGACGATTCGGAGCAGGCTCGGTTGACTCAGTAGAAGGACATCGAGATACAGTATGAGGGGAAAGGTGAGAGGGAAGGGAAGCGAGGGCGCGGCAAGGACCACGCGACAAAGGGAGGCCGAGGGAGACCGTCTAGAGATCTGGGTCGGGCGCGCTCCTCAACCGGCCGCAGCGCTGACGAGGAAGGCGTTGTGATCATCGCGAATGGCCCTCGTCCTGGCCTGTCAGCGTTGGCGAAAGGACGCGCGCAGACAGCAAGTCAGCGTTTCGCGACAAGCCAGGGGACGTCGCGCGCTCGTCGAGATGAGTGAGGCAGACGACGACGCACCTCAAAGTCGTCCATGGCCCGGCCAAAACCTCCCATCTCCTGCTCGACTCTCTCCCTGATGTCCTGCTCCCTCGCTACTCTGCGCCTCCCAACCTCCTCTTCCCACTCGGCCACGCCCCTCCGCGCGCGGTCAACCGCCTCCTCCTCAGATTTGAGCCCAGCGAGCGTCGCCCGGGCCGATCGCACCCGACGGCCGAAGTCGGCCGAGGCAGAGAGCGTGATCTGGCTTTGGTCGCGGATCGCGCCGAGCGAGGCGAGGACGCTGGATGTGAGCGTGCCGAGCGCGACGAGGGGCGGGCTGACGGATGATGCTGGGCCCGAGGGGGTGGGAGGGATGGCGCTGGATCGACTAGGAGACGAGGTCGAGGGAGGCGGCGTGGTCGCAAATGTCGGCGAGGACGCATGCAAGTCGCGTCCGAGGGTCCGTCGGACAAGCGGTGTCGAAGGGCCAGGCGACGACAAGGTTCCGTTGAGGAGCTCACGCTCGGCATCACTCGCGCAGTCGGATCCGAACGAGCCGTCGCTGTCGCTCGCTTCCCCCTCTTCCTCCTCAAGCGGAACCAAGTCCCTGTCCGAGCGTCCTCCCTCCGCCATGCCCCAATCGTCAGCCGTCTCTGAAACGAAGCCGATGCCCTCGCCAAGCAGCCTGCCGACCTCGCGCCCGAGCGCCTCAAGCTCGCGGTTGCGGCCCTCCATCTCGCGCCCGGCCTGCTCTAGCGCCTTGACGAGCGCTGCCGTCGCCTGCTCGAGCGGGAACGACCGGTCGTCGGCCCTCAGCAGCTCGAGCAACGGCGGCGGGGTCAGGTCGTCCGTCCCATTTGGCCGGGCCGACGGCGGACCAAAGAGCATCTTGGGTGCCGAGAGGGAGCCGTCAACCGAATCCTCATCGTCGTCGCCGTTGCCGTGATCCCCGTCCGACAAGAGGTCATTTGACTGGCCCTCGGAGACCGCTAGACAGTGCGATGGCGAGTAGAGTGATGACCCGGCCGCTGACGACGTCCGACCGCCTGTCGTCAGCGACGAGACGCGCCGAGTGTGACCGGTCGAGCTCGCCATGCGCAGCCGACCTCCGCGTCCCGGGCGGGTGGGTGTCCCTCCTTGTTCTCCGAGTTCGTCCTTGTCATCGTCTGATGGGTCGAGCGCGAGCCCTGCCGTCGCTCGAGAAGACAAGGAAGCGTGCCGAGGCCGGTGGTGCTGCGCGCTCGGCCGTGACGCGCGAGAGGAGCCCATGTCGTCCGCGAGCGAAAGCGCGGAGAGGGAAGGAACGTTCGGGTCGAGGTCGGGTTTGAGCTCGAGCTCGCGAGAGAGCTGGGGGGCTTCCGAGCGATCGCTGTCGGCGATGTTGTCCGCCGACTCCTCGCGAGGGCAGAGCTCCTCGTCGTCTGGCAGGTCTAGCTGATGGGCCGACGAGAAGTGGTCCGTCTCGTCTAAGCCGTCAGAGGCTGACGCGAATTCGAGGTCTTCGAGACCCCTCGAGTGTACTGAAAGGGAAAAAGGAGAGCCTTGAGAGTCAGCGACAGACTGAGAGGGTAGAGGTGGAAGGGGCCAGCTGGAGGGGGTGGAGGGGCCGTGCGCCTGGAGTGAGCGTCGAAGGTACCTCTTGCCTCGCGCCCATCTGCGGCTTGACCAGCTTCGGCTGAGCTGCAGACTCTCGACTCCTAGATACCTCAACAGCCCTCCATGCCCTCCGCTCACAAAAGGAAAGAAGATGAGAGAGAGGGGAACCTACCATCGTCGGGGATCGATTGCTCTTCATCCAGGTCGAAGCCAAACTCCTCGGCCAGGCTCCGCATGCCGCCCTCGCCTCCGCTGCCCTCGAAAGCGGCCGACAGCTCGTCTGCGAGCGAAAATCGGCTCATGAGGTCCTTGTCCGACTGCGAGTGAGATTAGAGTGGAGAGAAAAGAGCTCGGAGATGCGGAAGGATGGAAAAGCCGGTGGGCAGCGGCGGGCGGGCGGGACACGGAAGGGGGGAGGAGGGGTCGGTGTCGTGGTCGACCTAGAACGACGGTCGCCCAGCGGAGGTCGAGCCGACGCACAGTCGCCGCAAGGACCAGAAGAGAGAGGCAGGGAGCGACAAGAGGTGTCTGTGTTGCCTGAGCTGTCGAAGGGGTCAAGAGTAGCCGGTAACGGTGGGCAGCACAGGCAGGCCGGGCTGTGGCGCGCGCAAGCCGCGGGGCGGCGCCATGAAAGGGCGGCGGGCGGTCGGAAAAGGGGCACGCCCAACGGGACGCGACGTGCCCCCGCCAGGCGAGCCCTGTCGAAGGTCGGCCTCAGCTCCTGAAGAGGGCAATCCTTTTCGTAAGCAGGTCACATACCTCGGTAGCACAGATCTCTTTCGCAGCTGTCTACCAGACTCTCACCGCTCAGAGTCGACGAAGGAATCGCCCCCAAGGGGTCGAGCTCCGGGAGCCATGCCCTGCTGCGCGGCAGTAAGCTCCAGGCGGACTTTGAAATCGGTCGCGCCTCTCTTTGCGCGAGGCGCGTGCCCTTCCCCTTTCAGCCCCACCCCTCCCTGACCAGCCTCCCCTCCTCCTCCTCCTCCTCCTCCTCCTTCCTCCCGCCTTCCCTCACTACCCTTTGTCCCCCGTTCCGCCTTCTCTCTTGACTCACCATGCTCGCCTTCCCTGCCACCGCCTTCCTCGCTGCCCTCGCCGCCGTCTCTCGCGTCGCCGCCGCGCCCGAGCCGACATCGCCGGACAGCTCGACCGTCGTCAACGTCGGGTCGGACATCACGGCCCTCTGGAACACCGACTCGACCGGCAACTGGACCGACATGACGATCCAGGCCAGTCTGTGCCCTGTGTCTCGCTGCCACCTGATTGTCGACTGCTGACGCTTCTCGCATGGTCAACCCGGGGGACGTCACAACAGCTCATGAGTGCGTGGTCACCTTCCTTTGTGCGCCACGAGGGAGCTTGTCCCCACCTGCTCCCGCTGCTCGCACGCGCCCGAACACGGTTTCTTCCTGCGTCTCCTAACCTTCTGACTAACCTGTTATTGCTGTTAACCTGCTCGCTCTTGCCACAGCCGGCGCAAATCTCGCTGTGCGTCTCATCCTGCCGTTGCCCCTCTCTGGCGCTCAGGGCTCGAGCTGACTGCGCGCGGCTTCTCTCGATCCCCCCCCCCTCTCTTCTTCCGCAGATGGTCCCGCTCGTCAGTGCGTACCTTGCCTTTGCACATGCTCTGCTCAGTTCCACCTTGAGATCAGCTGCTGACGTGTCTCTACATGCCCTCTTGCTCTCAGCTGTCGGCCGCGACATTGACGCGACGACGCTCGAATCGTACACGTTCGCCGCGCCTGACGTCTCGCCCAACGCCGCCATCTACTTCCTCCAGTCAGTCTCGCCTCTTGCCTGGCAACTGCAATCCTCTAACTCTGTCTGACCAACGTCTCCCGTCCTTAGGTTCACGAGCTCCAACGACCCTTCCGAGACGCTCTGGACGACGCGCTTCACCGTGCGTCTGCCCCGCCAGCCTTGCGCGGCCGCCGAGCAATGCGCTGACCACGTCTTCCGTCGTCCTGATCGACAGATCGCCGCCGCCGACGGCACGACAACCGAGCCGACCAACTCGACCCAGGCCGACGGCTCGGCCATCCCATGGGGTCGGTCTTCGGCTCTCGGCTGACTTGACCCGCCGCGCGTGCGCGCTGACCCCCTTGGCCTCATCTTCCACGACCGCAGGCACCGGCCAGCTCAACTCGGCGTACGACATCTCCAACACGACGTCGTCGTCTGCTGCCGACTCGTCGTCGACCGTCGCCGCCGCCTCGTCGTCAACCGCCATGGTGACGTCGACCTCGGCCACGTCGTCCGCGACCATCGCCCAGACGTCGTCGGCCGTGGCCGGCACCTCCGCCGCTTCCGCCGCCGCCAGCTCGTCCGGCTCTGGCACGTCGGCCGGCAACAAGGTCATGGCCATCTCGGCTGGTGCCGTCGTCGGCCTCGCCGGCGTCGTCGTCGCCCTCCTCTAAAGAGGTCGACTGATATGCCCGACCAACGTGTGCCACTCCTCTACTTTGTGTCAAACCCTGCGACACGTCCGCTCTCTCACTTTCTACCCACGCTAGCCGAGGACCCTCTCCTTCATCTCTTGCATCCCGCACCTACTTGGCCTCTGCCTGGCCCATACCTCCTTCTCTCATCACACTCATTTTCTTCACTCTTCAGTCGCCCATCTATTTGGACCGGGATCGACCAGCATCCCGAACGGACACGCCCGCGCGCCCTCCTCTCCTTCACCATGTAGCACAGATGAACCCTTGCCGTCATGCGAACCTGCCTCTGTCCCCGTCTCTGCTACTTTTGGCCGGCGGCGACCCAAGCCATGTGTTGCGAGCGCAAGGCAATTCAAAGGTCGAGACTTTGTGCTGCGCCAAGGGGGACAACTGGTGCCGCGGACGAACGCCCGCGGAAAGCCTGGTTCTCTGCGCTTCGGCCCCTCCTGCTGCTGCCGGACGTCCCCCCTCCTCCATCGAAGGCCCCCCCCCTACTACCAACACCCAACCCTCATACACGTATCTCCCGGGGTCTCGCTTTCTGTTCTCGTCCTCTCCGTTTCCTTCCAGTCTTGCCAAACTCGGCCAAACCACCAAACTTTCCCGCCCGCCATGTCGAACGCCATGCCAGAAGAGCTGGCTGAGATCGTGAGTGGTCCCTTCCGGTCGCCCCCATTGTCCTCTCCCGCCGGGCCGTATATTGTCCCCGGTCGAACGACGTCGCCTGGAGCGTCCGCTTGCCTTCGAGTTGCGTCGATGCGCCTTGGTTGGCGAGTGAGCCCCTTGATCGAACCGGGCCACCTGGGCAGGGCGTTCCTGGCTCCTGCGCCGGCCCCCCTTCCTCCTACGCCTCTCTCTAGCTGGAGCCCTGGCTGGCGGCTCGCCTCCCTCACCTCAGACGACTGCCTGCTCTCCTCTCCCTCTCCTGCTCGGCGCTCTTCTTCTGCTCGTCCAGCTTGCTGACGCCTCTCTGCTTCTTTTCGCCTTGCACATCTGAAACCCGTCAGGACTCGACGCCACTGATCGACATGGAGATCCTGCAGCAGCTGCAGGAGATGGACGACGACGACGACGAGCGCGAGTTCAGCCGGTCCATCGTCGACGAATTCCGCGAGCAGGTGCCCGAGCAGCTGGCCATCATGAAGAAGAACCTGTTCGTGTCCGGTTTGCGTCGAAACGCATGTCGTGTCTTTTGTTCGGGAGGGACCTGACCGAGCTCCTTGTTTCCCCCGGACGCTCGCACCGCGACAGCGACGACAAGGACTATCTCCAGGTCAGCCAGGTCGCCCACTTCCTCAAGGGCTCGTCGGCCGCGCTCGGCGTCGCAAAGGTCGCGGCCCTGTTTGAGCTCATGCAGGTCAAGGCTAAGGACATCCACACGGCCGTCGAGTGAGTTTCTGCTGCTGCGGCCCCGCTGGGCGCTGTCGTCGGTCACGTTGGAGCTTCTCTGCTCATGGACTAGCAGCCCGCTGACGACCTCGGACCTTTCCCTGTCCACTCGTCTGCTCCTCCAGGGACGCCATCTCGTCCGCCGCCTCATCGGCCTCGCCGTCCTTTTCGCCAACGGCGTCGTCGCTGTCGTCGGACCAGGCCGCCGTTGTCGCGTCCGCCAAGGACGCCGCGCTCGATAGCGCAAAGGCGACCGTCTACCTGATGCAGTGCGCATACGACCGCGTCAAGACCGAGTACAACGTTGCCGAGGACTGGCTCAAGGAGGAGTACCCAGACCTCGAGAGTGAGGACGAGGAGGAGTAAAGAGCTCCGAATGTCCGCGTCGTCCAGACGCCTGTGCACCCAACGGGCCCGGGACCTCTTTGCCCTCCTTCGCCCCCCTTCAGAAAAAAGGATCACGACCTCTCCGCCTTCGGCTCTTCAACCCAACTGTTTCTCTAAGCCCCACCTCGCTCAAGCGCTTCCAAACATGACGCGGCTCCCTCCCTCTCAACCCTCCGCCCCCCCCCCCCCTAAACTTCTTTTCGCACCGTTGACTCCTTCCCGCCCTCGGCTTACGCTCTCGCGCACAACACCCAACCGCGCACACGGCCTCGCTCGCATCCGGCCGCAACCCCTCTTCGCACCTCTCAATAGACTACGCCCACCTCACTCTTACCAAACGCCCGCCTCCTCAACCTCCCGCAGCAAGCAAAACCCTCGCCTTTCTTCCAGCCCTTTTTCGTTCAAACCGAACATTGCTCCTTTCCCTGCCGCCCCTTCTTTTTTCCTCTCTTCCACGTCTCCCCCCATTGTATCCATGTCTCAACCACCCATGCCCTTTTAACCTCGTTCAAGAGTCGGTGCCGTCCATGGAAGGCGCCGAGTAGACGGGCATTTCGTCGCGGTTTTGACGGCAAGGCGTTCTGCTGTAGGCCGGCCCAGGCGTTAGTTCGTCCTCAGGCTAGCGCTGGTACAGTCGCCGGAACCGCCGACTGCGCGCAGCGCGGCCCGCGGTGCCTGCAGCTGCCGGTCGTCGGACCCGCTCGTACGTAAGAAGTAAGACGACAGGCTTGGCCAGGCTCTACAGGATGGCCGTCAGGCTGGCGCCTGGCCGGCAGGGAGGCTTTCGCATTCGGCAAGGGGCGATGATGTCGCAGGTCGGCAGGAGTCGTCCACTTCTGAGACCCTCCGCTTGCGGGCGCCGCCTGCGCGCCCCCGCCTGCTCCTGCCCTGACCCACTCCCGCCTTCCCTCCTCCCACCAACCTTGCTCTCTCGCTCCTCATATCTATCGCTGGCCGATCCCGTCTTGTCAAACGCACCTCACTCCTACCCGTCACTCCCTCTCACCACCCCACGCCCACCCAGCCACCCACTCATCACCGCGACCGGTTCGCTTCCCTCAACCTACCGCCCTCCACCTCCCAAGCCCACCTCGTTCAACCGCAACGATGCGCTTCGCCTTCATCTCGGCTTTCCTTGCCCTGGCTTCGCTCGCCGTCGCCGCCCCTCTGCCCGCCGGTGCCGCCCTCGAGCGCAGGTTCGACCTCGTTCAGGGACATGTAGTGCCCGGTGAGGGCTACGTCCCGACAGCTACCGTCCACCTGGCCAACACGCCGACCGAGGTGCGTCCTGCCCTCGCCTTGCGTCATCTCGCCTCATCATCTTCAGCTCTGCTCTGGAAGCTGACCGTCGCCTTCCGCCTGAACCTTGATACTTGCTGTCGTAGATCCCGTCGACCGAGAACGGCGGCTCGTACTTCTACCTGCCCGACTCGCTCAACATGATCGACCCGCCGGCGGACGTCCTCGCCAAGCGTGAGGCGCTCGTCAAGCGGCTCACGCCGTTCTTGCTCGTCCGCCCCCAGTCGGCAGACGCTGGCGGTGCCGTCCCCGACTTTGTCGAGCTCGCAGCGGCCGAGTCCGAGAACGCGGTGCTGGCGGCCGATGACGTCGAATAAGGCGGTCGCCCTTCCTCGTGCATCGGCCAAGCCGAATCCGCAGACGGTTGAGAGGGGGCAGGCTGGCGAACCTCCACGAGACGACGATGGACGACGGACGCGCCTCTTGCGGGAGGCGGCGTCTCTAGAGGGAACGAGTCGCAGCCGGGCCCGGCGCCCAGCTGCCGTCGTTCTGGGACCCTTTGGCGCGAGGGTCTTGCCCAACCCAGTTTGACTGTTGTACCACCAACCTGACCCACCCCATGGAACCCCCTCTCCTCCTCAACCTTAATAACCTCCAAGCTTCTCTCATGGACACCTCCTCCTTAGCGCTTTGCGTTGTCGAAAGAGCGAACGCGCCGACGGCGCTGAGCTGACGATCAGGGCATCGGCATCGAAGGTAGCGCTGGCGACAAGGCAGCTGACCGGCAGCCGCCCCGCAGTGGTCGGAAAGAGGGGCCAGATCGGGCTTGGAAGAGGGGGATGTGAGGGGGGCGGCGAGTCAACGCTCAGTGCCCCAGCCGGCGCTCGGCCCTGCCTACCCGCCCCCTCTTTGCCCGCCGGCCATGCTCGCTCGCGCACGTGTCGGCGCACGACGAGAAGTCGACAGCACCGCCGCCCGCTGCGGCCTGCTTTGCGTTGGCGGCGTCGAGGCAGGCATCTGGAGGAATGCGGGTGGGCAATATGGGACGGGACCTCAGCTGAGCCCAAGGAAACCAGTCAGGGACAAGCGCAAGTAAGAGGACTGACTGTAGATGCGCATGCAGCCAGAGTCTGTGCTCGAAGGAGACGCCAGTCTGTTAGTGCTCAAAGGTCGACATGCAAGATGCGCAAGCCAAGGACGCACAGTCGGTGACTTGGGACATTTCAGCTGTCAACGTAGTCGAGCCGGTTCCGTGAGACGAGGCAGCGCCGCTGGAAACGGCTACGGAGGCCGCGACGGCCGATGGAGAGACGGCGACGCGTGTGATGAAGGCACTCGAGTCGGACGGAGCGAGGACGGAAGAGGCGGCGTTAGCGACGCTGAAGTGGCAGCGATGTACAGCGATCCATCAGTTGCTGAGCCTCAGACTGCGCGAAAAAGGGAGGGGGCGGATGAATTGCGCACGCTGACGAGGCCATAACAGACGCAGATGAAGTCATGGCGGCGGCAGACGAAACGGCGGTGGAATTGGCCGACGAGTTGCTTGAGAAGCCGTCGTAGCAGACTGTTGGCGAGGCTTGTAAAAGCGTCAGAGTGCGTGTTCGGGAGGAGAGAGAAAGAGGGAGACGCACACCTCGGGCTGGCGACGCCGTCCAGAGGCGTCGTGCACTAGCGGGAATTCATGGCGCAAGATGAAGATTCAGCTTGAACCGTAGAACTGAGGGGCAAAGGTTGAAGCAGCCCTGCGACGCACCTGAGCAGTCGGGTATGTGGCCGAGCCATCCCAGACGGCCGGACCAGGGATGACATAGTCTGTGTGTACGTCATAGTCGGTCGAGTAGTAGATGTTCTGCATGCGCACGGAGCAGGCCGTCAGCCGAACGCGAAAGCAGTCGAGTAGGAAAATGAAGACACGGGACGCACCCAGACGATGCCAGGCGTGTCGTCGGTGAACGCCCCAGGAATGGCGATTCCGGCGGGAAGCGCCTGGGTGCCCGAGCCCTCGACGGTGAGCTGGGCGCAGGAAGGGTAGAACTGGAGCGACAAAGGAAGCCAGGATGGTCAGCGCGGATCATAGAGACGGCAGAGATCAAAGACATCACCTGGGCGCCGTTGGGAGGGGCGGCTGAGGCAGAGTGAAGCGCGAGCAGGTCGAACCGGACGAGGTATTGGCCCGGTGCAAGCGTCGCGGGGATCGTGGCAGCGTTGCGACCCCCATTGGCGATCATCTGCCGACAAGAGGTCGAAAGAAGTGGCCTCAATCAGTGATATCGAGAGGCTGGCCCGAAAAGGCCAAGTGTATGAGAGGGCAGGGGGACGACGCACCCGGTCTGTCGCCCAGTCTGACGTGGTCGTCGACCAGCCTTCCTCGGCGATCTTGACCCAGACGTCGCCTTCGCCGTTCGAGTTGTAAATGCCTCAGCCACAAGCCAGATATCCATCAGTTGGCCTAGAGCTGAACGGGGAGGAGCTGCCGAGAGGAAGTCTCGGGACAAGGACGCACGGCGCGAGCCACGTCGTCAGCGGACCCTTGTGCGACGGGTCAATGGGGTCCGTCCCGCGCTCGCCGGCGTGCCACCACTCGCTCTCGCTGCGTGATGCCGTAAAGGAAGAAGAGTATTTCAGCGTCCGCAGCAGCAGGAAGGAGCGGGATGAAGGGAGGAAGGGACGCACAGCGTGTCGCCAGCCTGGACTGTGAGCGAGCCGGTGACCTCAGTGTGGCCCTTGACGTTGCACGCGAGGGCTGTCGCCGTGATATCCTGGACGGGCGAATTGGTTCCTGGAGCGCGAACTGTGATTGAGTGGCACAAAAGATGAGTGAAGTCAGGGGCCAGCCTAGAGCGGAAGGGGATGGCATCGACCGGCCGCTCGATTCAAGGCGACGCACGGTACGAAGCTGGCTCGCCGAGCGTCGTTCCATCCCAGGTGTCGACGCCGTTGACGAAGGCCGAGAGAACGAAAGAGTGTGCGTTGACCGTGGCCGCCAGGGCGATGGTCGGGACGAGGAGCTGAGCAAGCATGTTCGAGTGCAGAAGGATTGAGGATCGGAGGGAGAAGAGAAGAGAAAGGATGGGCGGGAGCTGAACCTGGTGGTCAGAGAAAGCCTAACAAGATGAGTGGTGGACAGAGGCTGAAGGGAAGGAAGCACAGGCTGATGGGTGTACGCGCACCTGCAGCAAAGAAGTGACGTGTCGGACTGGCTGGAAGCGAGCAGAAAGGAGGTGACAGGGAAGAGACGGGACGGGGAAGGAAGCTGGAAAGGACGACGGCAAGAGCAAGAGATGGTTAAGACTGGACCGCAACCCTGCCTCTTATACTGTGGCTGGAGCGGGCACAGCGGCGTGCGTGCAAGCCGTCGAGAGGGTCCTAGCGATCGGTTGGTCGCGGAGGAAGCTCGACAAAGGGGGGACGCGACGAGAGGGCGGGCGCGTCAGGCCTCGTTTCAGAGCGCGCGCCCTGTTCGCTCACGTACGACATTCACCCCGTTTGGGCAGAGCACAGGGGCGAAGCAGCGTACAAAGGGTCAGCCGCCTTTATGCGTCTTCTCTGCCGCTCTCCCCTTCAGTTCGAGAGGAGGTGAAAGGCGCCGCAGGACAGGACGCTAGCGCTGGTCAGCAGGCGCGCGAGAACGTTCGGCCCCTGCCTTGGAGTCACGACGCCTCACCCTCCGGCCCCTCGGGCCCCGGAGTCTTGACCAACACGGCAGAAGCACGAGCAGAAGGGCCTCCGTCTCCGCCTCCTCTCGGTCTGCTTGCCTGTAGGTTAGCCGAGGTAGAGCAGGAGAGCGAATGAGGCAGTTGCTGTCGTCGTCGTACTTTCGTCTCGCTAGCTCGACGCCAGCTGCTGCTTCTCTGCGGGACCCCGCCTGGGAGGTGATTTTGGGTCCGAGCCTGACCGCCCCGCGTCCGGGCCGAGATGGCGCGGGCCCGCCCAATCGCGACCTGTCGGCCTCACCCAAGCCAGCACCTTGACCCTCCTAATTCCTGAACCAACCCTGCATCCCTTCTTACCATCGACACAGCATGAAGCGCGTCGCATCGTCCGGCAGGTCCTTCGGCACCCACACACCGCTCCGGGCGACCGCCGTGGTCGCCACCCGCCCGATACCATCCACGCCGCCGCCATTGCCGTCGCCATCTCTGCCCTCCTCATCACACGCCAGACACGCATCCCGTCCGCCAGCACCGCCCAAGGTCCCGGAGCCTGATCCGAAGGTGTCTCCGCAGCAGCTCTTGGAAACACCAGTGTCGTCAGCCGAAGAAGTCCCATCGCCGAGCTCGTCGTCGTCCTCTGGCGGGCTTCCGAAGCCGACCGAAGGCTCGCATCCTCCAGCCCTACTGGCCGACAAGAAGTCGAAGAAGCGCGAGAGCCCGGTCATCCCGCTGACGGACCTGCCGTCGTTCCTTGTGCCCTTTCTACCAACTGGGGCGGCTCTGTCGGTCAAATCAGCCGCGGACGGGCCGTTCTCGCTATTCGAGTCCGCCTCGCTCGCCTCGGCGCCGGCCGTACTCAAGCTGCCGCCTCGGCCGCTTCAGCGCGACGTCAGGGCGCTGTCGCTCCTGCAGGGACTGCTGCCGCTTTCCAGTTGGCGACACCACCCGCTGCTCTTCCAGCAGTACCTCGCCGTTCCGTCTGAGCTCCTGACGGCGCACGTCCATCGGAAAGTGGGGCTCGCGCTCGCCCAAGGGCCAAACGGGCTCGACGCGTTCCAGCGACTCGACGCGGTCGTCCGCCGGATGAAGGCCGACCGAGTCGAGGTCCCCCACCGGTGCGCCGAGCGGCTGCTGTACATCGCGCTGGGCAAGAAGAGCGTGGAACGCGGCATGAAGAATCCCGTCAGCGTGGGCCGCATGCGTGAGCGCAGCCAGGCCGACGCCGACCGCCTGCAGGAGACGTGGGACATGCTGTACAAGGACCAGCTGCCGTCGGCCATCCCCTTTGAGCGACCTGCCGACTTCCGCGCAGTCACCGAGCTCAAGGAGAGGTCGCTCGCCGACACCACGCCCGCTAGCTCTCCTGACTCGCCAAACTTCAGGTCGCCTCATTCGGCCATGCCTGCACCGTCCATCAAGCCGACGCGGGGGGCGTTCGACAACCTGATGCGGCTGCCGCACTCGGCCCAGACTTTCAACCACATCCTCTCGCTCTCACCCCTGTCATCGGCCTCACATCTTCCCTCAATACTGTCACACCTCCACCGGTCGTACGCGACGGTCCCGGCACATCTGCCTGACATTCTCAACGACCCCGAGCTCGAGTTGTCGACGCGCGCCATCAACGAGATCCTGTTTGCGTTTACGTCGGACGAGAACATCCACCTCAATGTACCTTTCGAGGCCTACGTCGCCTTCCGGAGGCACGCGGCCGGTCTGCCGTGGCGGCGAGCGTACGTCAGTCGAGCCGCGCAGGGCATGTACCACAACAACGACGACGCGCTGGTCTCGTTCGCCAATCCGATCCTGGTGCGTTCGGCACGCATGACGACTTTGCTCTCCTCGGGCCCTCGCTGACGACCTGCTTTGCCGCCTGCCTCGTGCTTCAGGATTCCATGAACTACGACTTTCCGCCGTCGGCTGCGCCCGACCGCCGGACGTACACCATCATGCTCCGCGCCTGCACGTACCGCGGCGACCTGAACCTCGCCCTGTCTGTCTTCCGTGACATGATCAACCCAAACGGCATGTCGCTCCGCCTGCCCGGGTCAGCCCCAGGTCGCGCTGGCCGACCGCCCAACGAACTCCGGACGTACCGCCCGGCCGTCGAGGACTACACGCAATTCTTTACCGGCTTCCTCAACTTTGGCGAGGTCAGCACCGTCAGCGACGAGGCACGCGACTACTGGACGGCCCATCCCGAGGCGTACCAGCGCGCCGGCGGGGGAGAGCTTGGCGAGCTGTTTGAGGACCTCGACACGCGCGAGCGTGCGTAACTCTCGCCCCTTTGCGCGCTTTCTCTCGCGGAACGCACTGTCTTCATGCTGACACTCTAGAACCTCATGTTCGTCGCCGCAGGCTTGCTCAAGACGTGGGAGGCCGGCATGGGTGCCGACGCTGAGGAAATGGAGGACCCCTACGTGCCCGGCTTCGGAGGTGAGATGCCCGCGGCCAAGCAGTACGTTCCTCGACCTGCTCCCCACCGCCCCTCCCCGACTTTCCCTCCCAGCGCTGATCCCGTTCTCCTCTGCGTATTCGACAGGTACGCCGTCAACTCGGCGACTGAGGCCAAGCGATGGACGCTCCAGACGCTCACCATCATCTTCCGGAGCTTCCTCGCGCTCCAGCCCAGAGCGTCTCGTGCGTCCTTCGCCTTCGCCCTCGCTGTGGTGGCCCGCAGCGCGCCACAAGCCGCTGACCGCCGTCCTGTCACTGCAATTTTTTCTTCGCATCTTCCCAGATGACCAGCCCCATCGGCCGCTGCCTTCGTTCCTGCCGCCGCTGCCGCCGTGGCTTCCTCGCAACTCTGTCACAGCGCCCTCGGGCCGGCGGATCCACCACCTCCTGAGAGCGCTGCACAAGTGCTCATCGGGACACCCGCGCGTGATCCAGTCGGCCTGGTCGGCGGTCGAGGACAAGTTCGGCAAGGGCAATGCCGAGGGCTGGGTCGGCTGGAAGGTGACGCCCGAGCTCAGGCGCTACCTCGGCCAGATGGGCGTGCGCCCGCGCGACTGGGACAAGAACGTCCGGGGCGGGTACGAGCCGACTGACTGAGCGTGTAGGGAAGGGCACAAGAGGAGGTGCATACATGAGACTTGAAAAAGTGCGGCGGAGACGTGACGAGACAGCATGAGGGGTGTCGCAGAGAAAGAAAGAGATGAGAGGGAGATACACACAAGGCCCAACGAAAAAGATGTTTCTTCAGCAGCTCACCACGAGTGCAGCTCTTCCTCGGAGTCGGGCCCATCTCCCTCGTCGTCGTCCTCCTCCTCCTGGGCACGAACAGCCGCCTTTGCCTGGAGCTCCTGCTCTATCAGGCGCTCAGCTTCGGCTGACCCATTCGGGTAGAGTACGACCGCCCCGCTGCCCTTCACCCTTCGGCCGAGATCCGCTGCCCGGCTGCGAGCCAATGCAGACGCCGGGGCCGTGCGCTGGACTATCCGGCCCGAGCCTTTCACGGTCTTTCGCAGCGCAGACTGGGGCGACGACGCGAGCTCGTCAACGTCCGACCCGGCGTCGTTGTTGGGGAGGCCGATGACGACAACGGCAGAAGTCGACGCCGCCCGAGAGTTATGCTTCTCGTCCTCGTCCTCCTCCGACTCCGGCGTGCTAGTGCGTGCGCGCTTCTTGGGTCTGATGCATTCATTGAAAGACAAGTGAGCCGACGTGGCTGTCAATGTAAGTGCCGAGCTGAAGGCCGCAGGAAGAGGGCAACAGCGGCACTGTGGGAAGGACGGACCGCTGGTTGTTTCCGCTCGTACGCGTTTTGCGCGACGACGTCCCAGCCTTCTGGCGGTCGGCCTCGTTGCGGCGTGCCTTCACGAGCTCCAGATAGTCATCCTTGAGGGCCTGAGGTCGAAAGATGCAATAGACCGAATGCAAGAAGCGTTGGCCGATTCTGCGCTCGGGCAAAGAGAGACAAGAGCAAGAGAGACGGACGCACGGCAATCTTGACCTCGGTAATAAGCGGTGGGCCCATCGTCCAAATCTCGTCCGACATCCGGTGGTCGCGCTTGCCGTTGGCCTGTGAACGTTTCGTGTATCCGTCAGTTTTTGAGCAGCGAGTGCCTCATGGTCGGCCGGAAGGCGCTGAGGGAGGGTGCTTTCCATCAGCCTGCCGATCCCGAGTTCGTCGTAGAGGTCGCATCGCGCAGATGCTTTGTTGATGCCGTAATTCGAGATGAGCGCCTCGAGGATCTGACGCGTTAACGTCGAATCGATAGTGAGGCAGCGAGGTTAGTCTGTACAGGGCGACGGCGAAAGCTCAGAGCGAGGACTGTGACTCTGACGGAGGACCGACTTTGCGGGCAGCCAGCTCGTAGTAAACTGTCGCAAAGTAGATCCGGAATTCGTGCACTGGTTGCGGTCGAAGAGCAGATGCAGTGTAGCTCAGTAGACTGGAGGTAGACTGAGGAGGTATGAGCACAGCGAGTGGTACAGACTGAAGTCTTCGCGGCCCCCGTCATCCTTAGGCGAAAGCGAGACGGCCACCATCTTGGCAAAGTTGGTGTTGTGCAGCGCGCCCCCCTCGTCGATGAGCGAGTGCGCCAGCTCGCCGAACAGCCTGCGAACGCGGTTCAGGTCAGACGTTGCGCAACAAGCTCGGCTATACGGACAACGAGGGGCCCAGGATGCGAAGACGAGACGAACGAGTTGACCTGCCAGCCGGCTGGCTTGGCTTTGCCCTCGCCGACGACCCTGCCGGCCTTGCGCATGAACGACCAGTAGCCGATCGTGTGCTGATGGTTGTACGCGACGTCCTTGAGGTTGGTACACGCCATCTCTTGATACTTGGCGCCCAAGGGTGACTTGGTGCCGGTCTCCGTCAGCCGGTTGGACAGGTGATGCACTGCACGCGGCGAAGAGGGCGCCCGGTCACCAAGGGGGAGGGAAGAGAGTCAGCCAAGGCGGTCAAGCAAGATTGCTTGGCAGACAGACAGGCCCAGGCAGGGGATGGGGCCAGTCGGGAGGCAGACGCACGGATCTCCTTGCCCACTCGGACCGCCTTCTCGCGCTCCTTTTTCACCGCGGAGTCCTTCGAGACCGACGACCAGTTGCGCGTCACGCACAACCACTATCGAGAACGAGAGTTTCGTTCGACGGCACTGTCAGTGTCGGTCGGCCGCAGCAGCAGGGCCGGGCGAGGAGGATTATGCCCTCAGCAGCGAGCTCGGCGGACCCAGGAGACGCACCGTGCAGTCATCCTCGAGAGCGACGTCATACGGGGGGTACTGAGAGACGGCCATCCGGAGAGCGCGGGTCGCACGTCAGACCTCCCTGTCTCGTCTTGTCGTCAGGATCGAGCTGCAGCAAGAAACGGTCGAAAGCGATGCGATGCGGTATCTCCGGCTACCAATCCTTGCGTGCCTGCGGAGATGGGCAGAGGGACTGAGCGCAAGTGGAGCGGACGGACCTCTTCCACTGGAAGCCGTCGAGCGTTACAGCGCCGGCCTCCTTCGGGCTCCAGATGAGGGACGGGTTGGTCTGCATGCAGGCTTGTAGAGTGATGGGCGATGTCTAGATGAGTGTTGCCGAGCAGGCTGTTGAGCTGGCCGGAGCTCCTTGAGGACCGACCGACCGACCGACCCCCCTGTCGCGCCCGTGCGTTCGACTGCGCGGCACCTCCGGTTGAACGAGGGAGACTGGGGAATAACGGCAGACCTGACCTGTGCATCGACCGGATCGCGTACGCTTTGCTGACCAGAGCGACATCTACTCATGTAGCATGAAGTTGAGCGCAAATGGCGGCCGACTGCGAGGGGCGCAAAGGTTAGTGGGCGGGTTGCGAGGCCAGTCCACGCGCGCAGGACGTCGAGCCTCTGCAGGCAGCAGGTCGGCGCTGTTGACATCGCTCTCCCCGCCGCAAGCCAACAAAGGTGCGCGACAGGTCTTCGTATCATATCCTGTCCTGCACCTAGCATCCCAGACCGGCCGTTGTCAGAACGGCCAAGAAACTTGAGGGTGAGTCGCTTTGAGGTCGAGCGCGTCCGTCGTCTCAGCTGTGGGACAGTCTGCCCGCGCATCAAGAGGTTGTCGCCTTGCTCCCCTCTTGCAAACCTGATGCCTTTCAGCGCAGCTCGAAGGCAGAAGGAAAACGGGTCGGTCTTGGAGCGACGATGGATGAGGACGACCGTCAGGCACACGAGAAGCGCTTGCTCCCTTACATCGCCGCGCATGGCTGCTGACGCCTCGCTCGTGCTGGCTCTCGTGCGGGCGTTTTCGCTCAGCCCGCACGCCTCACGCATCACCCGCTCCCGCCCACGACCTCCAATCCTCTTCCCCCCCCCCCCCCCCCCCCCCCCCCCCCCCCCCCCCCCCCCCCCCCCCCCCCCCTCTCCCTCCCCCCCCCCCCCTCCCCCCCCCCCCCCCCCCCCCCCCC